>CM062594.1:667500-737196 GCA_031468815.1 Morus bassanus
GCTCCGGGGACTGATCGAGGATCCAGCGGAGATTCTGTGCAGAGCTGCACACAACAGGCAAGCAGCAAGGGGCCACTGCAGCCTATGGTAGGTGTGGAGTGGCTCCCGGTCCACGTGGGCTGGGGCTGCAGACCCTGAGCCCCTGCTCTCCTTTCCGCATGCAGGAGGAGAACCATCAGGATCTGCATGATGCAGTAGAGAAACTCAATAGTAAGGTTGGTGTCCTCTCCTCTGTCCACGTCCCAGAGCTGAGCTGGCTGGGGCTCAGCAGTTTGAAGGGACTGCTGGAAGTCCTCTTGTCTTGTCCAAGCCCTGTGCTCAAGGAGGGTCACCCAGCAGCTGCGGGCAGAAGCGCGGCAGGGGAGGACATCTCCCCAGGATATGGGGGTGTCCATCCCTTCGCTATGGCTGGCCTTGCGAGTTGCCCAGTCTCCCAGTGCCCTGGGGCAGTGGGGCAGTGCGTGGGCATGGCCCTGGGGCTGGAGAGGGACAAGGGTGCTACGCCTGTTGTTTTGCAGGTGGAAAAGCACTGTGCCCTGATGGTGGCCTGGCTGCAGGAGGATAAGCAGCAGAATGAGGTAGTGCCGAAAGAGCTGGGGGAAAAGAGATGGGTACCCGCGGGCCCTGGGCTGGGAGGACTGGAGGAGGGCCACAGTGGGCTCAGGGACTCGGACCCTTCCTTCTCCCAGGTGCTGCGTCAGGAAATAAAGGAACTTGAAGAGGCAGTGGAGCAGGAGGAGACGTGGTGAGCTGGGCCCCTCGCCCCACACGGGTGTCCAGGGGGGTCTCTGCAGCACGCGGAGTGATGGGGCTGCCAGTGCTGGAGGCAGGCAATGGGGCGGGGGGAATGTGCAGCACATGGTGTGACAGGGGAGCCCATTCCCTGCCTGCCTGGGGTGCTGTATGTTTGGAAGGGGACCCCGCGCGTGGCCCTGGAGGTCTGTAACTCGTCCAACCGTGCCCTGTTGCCTGCAGCCAGCAGCAGAGGAAGAAGGAGGCAGAGGCGCCTGGGACTGCGCTGCCGGAGCTGGTGGAAGCACAGCTGGTAAGGGGAAGAGCCTGTGCCAGCCCCTGCCCCGGCCAGCGCGGGTCTCCCCGGGAACAGTGGTCCGTGGAGGTCACAGCCACGCATGGGCTACGCTCCTGCGCAAAGTAGAGGCCAGGGCCGCCGTGCAACCCCAGCTGTCCCGACTGCGTGGCAGTGCCTGACAGGTGTCCTTGCTCTGTGTTGACCTGCAGGAGAGGGACATGCTGGCGAGGAGACGCGGCTTCGTTTATTGGCTGCAGTGAGTGTCCCCAGTGGGTGCCCTGGGGCCCGCTCCCGGGCAGCGGGTGGGATGGGCCGGACACCTCCTCCAGCCAGCGGGGATTACAAGTCCTGGCGGCTGGGGAGATGCTGGCTGGCTGCGGGCTTTGCAGCTGGGAAGTGCTCAGCGTCGCTTTTTCCTGGGCCCTGGGGTGTTTCCCTGGGCTTGTGGAGTCTCGTGCGCCACCCTGCCCGAGGGAGCAATGAGAAACGGCTGGGGAAGCAGCCTGTGGGGCTCCCAGCATGCCCCCTGCATCCCATGGGCAGGATAGGGGTGGGACGCAGCCACCCTGCCCTGCCTCCCATCCCTCTCCTGCCCCGCAGGACGCTCTGCCTGCTCCTGGTCAGCCTGCAGCTGGCTGTCACCTTTGCTCTGGCTGCTGCAGTGCTCTACGCCTCCTGGTACGACCCCGAGCTCTTCTACCGCCTGCTGTTGCGTGTCCTCTGTGAGGAGACCTACATCGACCTGGCATATGCACTGGGAAGGATCCTCCCCGTGGTCAGCGAGGGGCTGCTGCCCTATTGACAGCCCCCCACCCAATAAAGCCTGGGCTAATTCCACCTCCATGTGCTCGGGTCGTGTTTGTTGGGGCGCAGGGAGAGGGTCTTGCCCCACGTGCCAGTCCCTGCAGCCCCTCGAGGCCAGGCCCAGTCTCATCTGCTAGGCACTGGGTGCTGCCACCCTGCCTGCCGCAAGCCGGGTCCCTGCGTGCCAGCCTCACCTGCCCTCCTCCCTCTGTCCCCCCACAGTATTTCTGACACTGGATAATGAGGTGGAACCACCGTCTTCTCAGGCCACGGTAGTTGTTTTACTCCACCATTGGAGTCTGACAACCATTTAGCAATGTGCTGGCCAACCCCTGTAAGCGTGTCTGAGACCACTCAGGCTCCAGGAACTGGGGACCCGTTTACATGGAGGCCAGCCCCCTGGATGCCCCGCCACGCTCCCCTCCCTTCCTCCCCGCACCTCCCCACAACCCTGCAGATGCCCGCCTGCCCTCTCACCTTACGGCCCCTATGGCCCCCACGACGACTCTCCCATGCCACAGCCCCCCAGCCTGTGCCCTTCTCCCTCCCCACAGTCCCCACCACCCTGGTCTCCCCACCTGCCCAGGCTCCCATCCCTGGTGGCCCCACAGCCCCGTGGACCCCTGTCCCCACCCCCAGCGCTGCCGGCCCCACGGCCCCATTGACGGCTGCTCCCATGGGGCTCATTCTAGCAATCTCGTAGCCGGTGGCTGTGTCCCCAGGGCCCTGTCCCTGCTGACCCCACAGCCACCGGCCGGCACAGCCCCGGCTGCTCCCTGCCATCTTCTCCAGCCGCTCGCAGGTTTGCCTGCCGAGGGCAAAGGCCCTGTCGCATGGAGGCTGGAGCCACCCGACCTGCCAACTCCTGAACGCGGCGCCGCTGCACGCAGCCGCTCGAAGGGCCACCGCTGAAGCCCGTGGGTCACTGCCTGCCTGCCACGTGCCCCCACCCCTTCCTCCTGCTGTCCCCCCGCGGGCCAGCAGCTGTGCTCTGAGCAAGAGAGAGACCCCATTCCTCTTGGGAGCCTGCAAGCACAGTGTCTGCCCGGGCTAGAGCAGAGGGCAGCTCTTTATGTTTCCCCTTCCTGGGCTGTGGTTGCCCCTCGGGGCTGGATGCTGGATCCCGGTGGGGCTGGATGCTTGAGCCCTGTGCTGGATCCCATGCGGTGTGGCGGTCCATGCACATATGCACACCCACGGTGCACGTGTGTGTCTGTGCATGTCTGCATGTGCCTGCTGGGAGTACCTGTGCAGCCTGGCTCCTGCTTGGACTTGAGGCGGGGAGCCTCCGCAACTGGACTGCCGTGGGAGAGGCATATCCCACGGGGAGATACCGACACGTGGCGCCCGCAGTAGCTCCCGCCCATGCGCTGAGAGAATCATTGAATCATAGAATCAATAAGGTTGGAAAAGACCTCTGGGATCATCGAGTCCAACAGTCAACCCAACACTACCATGTCTCCTAAACCATGCCCTGAAGTGCCACGTCTACATGTTTTGTGAGCCCCTCCAGGGATGGTGACTCCACCACCTCTCTGGGCAGCCTGTTCCAGTGCCTGAACACTCTTTCAGTAAAGAATTTGTTCCTAATATCCAACCTAAACCTCCCCTGGTGCAGCTTAAGGCCATGTCCTCTCATCCTATCGCTAGTAACTTGGGAGAAGAGACCAATCCTCACCTCACTACAACCTCCTTTCAGGGAGTTGTAGAGAGCAATAAGGTCTCCCCTCAGCCTCCTCTTCTCCAGGCTATACAACCCCAGCTCCCTCAGCCGCTCCCCATCACACTTGTGCTCCAGACCCTCACCAGCTTCGTTGCCCTTCTCTGGACACGCTCCAGCAACTCAGTGTCCCTCTTGTAGTGAGGGGCCCAAAAATGAACACAGGATTCGAGGGGCGGCCTCTCCAGTGCCGAGTACAGGGGCACGATCACTGCCCTACTCCGGCTGGTCACGCTATTCCTGATCCAAGCCAGGATGCTGTTGGCCTTCTTGGCCACCTGGGCACACTGCTGGCTCATGTTCAGCCAGCTGTCAACCAACACCCCCAGGTCCTTCCCTGCCAGGCAGCTTTCCAGCCACTCTTCCCCAAGCCTGTAGCGTTGCCTGGGGTTGTTGTGACCAAAGTGCAGGACCCAGCACTTGGCCTTGCTAAACCTCACACAATGTGATACAAATTTCTGGCAACAAGTTTGCGTTGTTGCCCTGAGCCCTGCCCACGAGTAATAGTTGGGCCCAGTCCGACCGTGCTTGAGGGGGTACTGTTGGACGTTTGCCCACCCTTACTTTGATTTGACAAAATGGGGAAGCCAATGCGAGTATCGTTGGCATCGGTGACTACCCATTCTTGCTTTACTGATTGGCATGATACCGTGGCCCCTAAAACCATCAAAGACCACGACAAATTGGTGGAAGTGGGAGTGAATATGAGGGGGTTGGAGTTTGTTAACTCATCGTTTGTTGGTTTAGAGTGGTACCATCCTTCCACCTGGACGGATTTGTTGGCCAGGTTTCCAGAGGTGTATGAGGTGCCTACCTCATACAAGGGTATGAGTCTCAAGGGCCATACCATCAGCCCACGTCAGACAGATGCCGAGAGTGAGGAGGAGGTGGAGGTCTCATCCTTCGGTGCCACGGCTTCAGCATTGCCGTCACCATTGACACCTATCCTGTGCTCCATGGTCCACGGTTCCATGTGTTCCATGGTTCCACCAACCGAGGGCATACCGGTGGTGAAGGTTCCGGACAAGAATCCAGCATGTCCTTGCTGTGGAAACCGGATGGGAAAGATGTTGGGACTGATTGACCATCTAAAGAGAGCGCATGGAAAGAAGGCGATCTTCTTTCAGTGTGGCAGTTGTGGAAGAACAGATGTGAAACATCACAGTATTGCCTGCCATTTTCCAAAGTGCAAAGGGGCTTTAGATCCAGCCCAGGTGGAGGGCTTTTTCTGTGGGGAATGCGGAAGAATATTCCCATCAGAAATCATCCTGGGGCAACACAAATGCCTGGTCCACCCAGCTGTCCGAAATCTGGAGCAGATTATTGCCTCCCGCCCCAAGGAGCGTACTGAAAGAGTGGTACACACCGGCAGTGTTGGACGGAAGAGGAGGTGGAGTCATTGCGAAGATTGGATAAACAGTATGAGGGGAGTAAGGACATCAATAAGCTGACTGTGGAACATATTCCGTCGAAAACAGCGAAGCAAGTAAGTGGTAAGAGAAAAGGCCTCTGTAAGAGCCCAGTGAAGAAAAGGGGGAAAGATCAGGAATTGAGAAGACATCTGGAAAAAGAGGGGGAACACCATGCGGATGTTGGGTCACGTGTGGGAGGAGGACTGCGGTCCCACTGTCGAAGAGTGGTTTCAGACTGGTTGACATCTGAGAAGCTGTCCATTCTTCGTGGCAGTTTTGAAAAGGTGCCCGAAGGGAGAGAAGAACCTTCAGTATTGATTGCTGAAGCGGTGGAAGACTACTAGTCATGCCTGTTTGCAAAGTCCACCGAGCGGAAAGCGAGCCAGGTACGGAAGCACCAGTCGACCCATAGGGCTACTCTTTTGGAACCACCAAAGGAGTGGATGAAGAAGAGGGCCAAGAAACAGGGGCAATTCCTACGATTCCAGCGGCGGTTTTACGTGGAGAGAAGGAAACTTGCCGGTATTATCCTGGACGATGTGGAATCCCTGAAGTGCGGTATACCACTAGATGAAGTGCACAAAGGTGTTCAAGTCTAGATGGGAGTTGCTGGGAACAGTCAAGGGCCTTGGTGCTTTCAGAACGGTTGGTTTTCAACGGTTTCAGAACGTGCTCAGCAACAGCAGTGCCCGTGGGGCAGCACCCTTGTGTGTTTCTTGGAGGACCTGCTGCTGGTGCCCCCGGGCGGCGGCTGAAGACGAAGGGGCTTCCTGTGTCCCGCTGGAGGTTTCGCTGGGGGCTTGAGCTCTACAGAAGCAGGAAAGGGGCCACGGGCAACGGCTCCTGCCGGCACAGCGAGGGCAGCCCTTTATGCAGGATGGTGGATACGCCCTCCTGCCTCCACATCAGGCAAGAGCCAGGTCTGAGGCAGAGCCGTCGTGGGGCACGCACAGGCAGAAGGGAAAGCAGCAGCCACTTCCCTCTGACCCATCAGCTGACAGTGATTGACAAGGTCACGCACTTGTCCTACCATCACAGATTTCTTTATAATCTTTCTAGTATAATTTCAAAAGAACTGGGACCTTGCTGGGCGGCTCCCAAAGGCGGCCGACAGCTTTGGTGGCAGGACCCAGTTAAGGATGTCCCTCTTCAGCAGGACCAGGACGAGGACGGGAATCTGCAGGAAGGCAAGGAACAGAAGAAGTCTCCTGTGGGGCAGGAGAGGGGTCAGGCAGAGCAGGGGGCAAATTTCTCTCAGCTCTTTCCAACCACCCACTTCAAACACCACCGTGGGACCTCGCACCGTGCTGGGCACAACACTCGCCCTGCTCAGGACCACAGTGAGGGGCCCAGGCATCTCTCTCGGCTCTACTGAACGTCTCCCCAGTGGGCCCCCAAATCCCCCACTAGGCGCCGCCCATGCAAGGAAGACAAGAAATACTGACACATTCCATCCCAGACAAGTCCCAAGCCGCCTAATGCCCTGGGACCACTGGCCCAGGCATCCCACTGCCTGCGGAAGAGCCCCGGCACCCCAAGCCCTCAGGGCAACTCACCGCAGCCAAGAAGTGATCTTATGCCTCCGTGACACCAGCCGCTCCTCCTACAGGCCAAGGCACACAGACATGTGTTGGGGTGTGCGAGGTGGCCGAGGTTTGGGGGCTCAGACCCCCTCCCTGGTCCCTGCTGAGATCGATGCCCCCCCGTCCCCTGGGCACAGTGCAGACCCTTCCCTCCCCAAGGCCCACAGCGGGGTTGTCTGTCCTACCAGCCGCACAGCCACCTTCTCCTCCATCAGCGACACGCCTGTCCCATCTGCCTGCGCCGTCTTCCCCCTGCTACGGACACCGTGGGGTTCGGGGCTGTGAGAAGACACCTCGGCCGGCATGGCGACCCCCCGGGTGGCCAACAGGGAGCCAGGGTGCTGCCCAGCCTCTGCTGGGGCTGGCACCAGGCACCCCTGGCAAGCCCTCATTGCACGGACCCACCTCCCCACCCTGCCCCACCCCAGGCCTTGCGGGCATGGAGGAGAGCCCAGAGTTGTGCAGAGCTGCTTCCAGGAGTCCCGAGTTGCTCAGGGAGGTTTTGAGCCGCTCAGGAGAAGACAAAGGGATCTCCAGAGCAGGCTGGAGGAGCGGACAGGAGCCAGAAAGCTGTGTGCAAGCAGCAGAGGTCTGCCCAAAGCTGCTCAGCGCCCTCCACCCCACTGCCCCAGGTTTCAGTCAGGGCCCCACCGCCACTAACAAAGCTGTTGGCTCTCGCAGGCATTCCCATCTCTCCAGGAGGTGCTGGAGCTTGTTCCTGAGCAGCTGGACAAGCAGAGGATGCGGTCAGGAGTCCGTGCCGCGCCCGCTCTGAGGGGGCTCCCCCCCACAAGTATGTTGAGCCCCCGTCCCTCCAGTCCCCAGTACCTTCTTGACCTCAACATGCTCCTGAACAGCTTTGACCAGACCTGACAACTGATGCCACTGCAAAGCAAGCGGGACACGTTGCAGGGAGCCATGGTGGGAAAGGGCATCCCCAGTCTGTCCCCAGGGCACTGGGAGGTGAGGCCAGGGCCAGGGTGTCCTGGGAGACAAGAGGGAACAGGAACATCTCCAGGAGGGGCACGGGATGGAGGACGACCCCCATGACACCAGCCAGGGCCCAATGCCAGACTACCCAGCACCCCCCTCCAACCCAAGCCTGATTGGCCGTTACACACGGCTTCCCCTGACACACGAGTGAGGGTCACTCATCCCAACCCCTTCCCCAAAGCCGTATTGCTGTGCCTGCTGACCCACATCAGGCTCCCCTCTGCAGCACAGCCACAGCCAAGAGCCCGGGGGATATCCAGAGGCCCCAGCCCTCCATCACGGACGCCCTATCCCGGAGTAAATCTCCTCCCCAGCCACACCACTGACCGTGGCTGCTGGGGTGCACGGACCCAGCACTGGCACCCCCCCTCCCTGACCCTTTCAGGATGCGCCTCCTTTTCCCCTCTACCTTCTGCACCTCTTCCAGGCTCACGGATGCTTCCCTACTTGCCACCTGAACGTGCTCCTGCGGGAGAGGAGCTGCCATCAGGGCACCCGGGCACTCCCACGAGTGCACTCCCCTTGGCATTGTCCCCTCCCGCATCCCCTCGGGCTCTGCCTTTGCCCTCGCGCCCCCTTTCCTTCTCGGCCCTGCAGGCACTAGGGGCAGACAGAGGGACCCCCAGGCCCAACTCTGGACACGCTGCACATCTCGACATGGTCCCGAGCAACTGGCTCTAGCTGACCCTGCTTCAGCAGGGGCATTGGACAAGGCAAGATGATCTCCAGTGGTCCCTACCAGCCTCACCCAGCCCGTGATTCTGTGAGCTCACCTTCGTTTGCGCCACCAGCCCCTCCAGCTGCTGCACCTCCTGGCAGCTGTTTTCCAAATGCCGTGCCACAACACAGTTCTGGGAAGAGGAGCCAGACACAGGCACTGAGCCCCTGGCACAGCCCCAGCCGCCGCAGCTGGGGCACATGGGCCGAGGAGGGGACACTGATCTGCCTGCTGAGCTCCTCCATGGTTTCCTGCAGCTCCTGCTGCTTCTTCCCCTGCGTGGGGAAAGGAAGGGTCAGGGGCTCAGATCTCGCAGCCCCAGCCCCCGGGGACAAGGGCAGCACTGCACACCTACCAGACACCGCAGCAGCTCCTTGTTCCTTTGGGACTCGGCAGAACACCGTGCCAGGCGCTCCCGGAGCATGCGGAGGTCTTCCTTCACCCTGTCTCTCTGCATGGCTCCACCTGTGTGTCGGGAGCCAGCAGGGTGTGAGGGGCACAGCCGCGGGCACTATCAGGCAGGGACAGTCGCGCGGATGCTGCCCTCCCCAGACACACAATCGCACACAGGCAGGAGGTGGTGGAGGGCACCAGGGACCGCTGAGGAGAGAAGGAGCTTCCCCTGGCCTGCTTTGCTGGGTGCCCACGGGGCCCCTCCTGCTGGCAGGGCTGCCCTGCCCTGGGGCCCCTGCGACACCTCCAGTGTCACCATCCTGCCCTGTGAGGTCACAACGCCCCTGGCCCTGGGACCCCCTTCCTTTTGGTCCCTCACCAGCCCCAGCAGCACAGGCGTCCTCCCCACCCGGCCCTGCCTCAGCCCAGGGTACCGCCTTCTACCCACAGCTTGCAGCCACAGGCATACCCCTGGATACCCCCTCGCCCGGCCACTGGCTGCGGGGACCGTGGGGATTCTCTGCCCTCACCCTCCTCTCCGCCACTGGGAGCCTTCCACTGCACGGCAGACACAGGACAGATTACTGACATGCACTCTCCAAACTCCTGCCCAGCAGCACTGACGTTCTCCTCCAGATGCTCCCCCGCCTCCGGGAGCAGCCCTCTTTATACCTGCCTGGGTGCCCATGTCACAGTCCCAGAGTGACATCGCGGTGACACGGCCACAGCTGCCCACTGTGACACGGCCATCACCTCCCTGGGTCTGGCACCAGGAGCTGGCGTGGGGCCCAGCCTTTCTGGCCACTGGGGAAACAGGGCATCACTCTCAGCACCCACTCTTAGCGCATGGGCGGGAGCGACTGCGGGCGCCACGTGTCGGCATGTGCCGTGGGATATGCCTCTCCCATGGTAGTCCAGCTGCGGCAGCTCCCCGCCTCAAGTCCAAGCAGGAGCCAGGCTGCACAGGTACTCCCAGCAGGCACATGCAGACACGCACAGACACGCACGTGCACCGTGGGTGTGCACATGTGCATGGACGGCCACACCGCATGGGATCCAGCACAGGGCTCAAGCATCCAGCCCCACCGGGATCCAGCATCCAGCCCCGAGGGGCAACCACAGCCCAGGAAGGGGAAACATAAAGAGCTGCCCTCTGCTCTAGCCCGGGCAGACACTGTGCTTGCAGGCTCCCAAGAGGAATGGGGTCTCTCTCTTGCTCAGAGCGCAGCTGCTGGCCCGCGGGGGGACAGCAGGAGGAAGGGGTGGGGGCACGTGGCAGGCAGGCAGTGACCCACGGGCTTCAGCGGTGGCCCTTCGAGCGGCTGCGTGCAGCGGCGCCGCGTTCAGGAGTTGGCAGGTCGGGTGGCTCCAGCCTCCATGCGACAGGGCCTTTGCCCTCGGCAGGGCCACAAAAATGATCCAAGGTCTGGAACACGTCTGCTATGAAGAAAGGCTGCGAGAGTTGTTGTTATTGTCATGGTTTAGCCCCAGTCAGCAACTAAGCCCCACACAGCCGCTTGCTCACTCCCCCCACCCCCAGTGGGATGCGGGAGAGAGTCGGAAGGGCCAAGGTAAGAAAACTCACAGGCTGAGATAAGAACAGTTTAATAATTAAAACAGTAATAGTAATAATAGCAATAACAATAAAAATATAATGAAAAGGAAAATAACGAGAGTGGGAGAGAGGCGAAACCTTGGGAGGGGGGAAAAAAACAAACAACAAGTGACGCAACCGCTCACCACCCGCCGACCGACGCCGCCGGTCCCCGAGCCGCGATCGCTGCTTCCCCCGGCCAACTCCCCCCAGTTAATATACTGGGCGTGACTTCATATAGAATATCCCTTTGGTCAGTTTGGAGCAACTCTCTCAGCTGTGCCTCCTCCCCTCCCGGCTTCTTGTGCACCCGGCAGAGCATGGTGTCATGGTTTTAGCTGGGATAGTTGATTTTCTTCACTGTAGCTAGCATAGTGCTGTGTTTAGACTTGGTATGTAAATAATGTTGATAACACCCTGGTGTTTTAGTTGTTGCTGGGTAGTGTTTACACTAGTCAAGGACTTTCTAGCTTCCCATGCTCTGCCAGGTGCACAAGAAGCCGGGAGGGGACGGGATACAACCAGGAGAGCTGATTCGAATTGGCCAGAGGGTATTCCATATCATGTGACGTCATGCCCAGTATATTAACTGGGGGGAATTGGCCGGGGGAGGCAGCGATCGCGGCTCGGGGACCGGCGGCGTCGGTCGGCGGGTGGTGAGCGGTTACAGCACTTGTTGTTCAGTTTTGGTTTTGTTTTTTTTTTTCTTTCCCTCTCCTTCTAGTGTTTCATCTCTCTCTCGCTCATTATTTTCCTTTTCATTATATTAGTATTATTGCTGTTTTATTCTAATTATTAAACTGTTCTTGTCTCAACCCACGAGTTTTCTTACTTTGGCCCTTCCGATTCTCTCCCCCATCCCACAAGGGTGGGGGAGTGAGCGAGCGGCTGTGTGGTGCTTAGTTGCTGACCGGGGCTAAACCACAACATATGGGAGGCTGGAAACGTCCTTGACTAGTGTAAGCACTACCTAGCAACAACTAAAACATCAGTGTGTTACCAACTTTATCCTTATACTAAGTCCAAAACACAGCACTGTACCAGCTACAGTGAAGAAAATCAACGCTATCTAACCATGACAGTTATTCAGCCTGGAGAAGAGAAGGCTCTGGGCAGACCTTCCTGCAGCCTTTCAATATATACAGGGGTCATAGAAGAAAGACGGAGGGAGGCTTTTCACCAAGGCTTGTAGTGACAGGACAAAGGGCAATGATTTTAAGTTTAAGAAGTTGTGGATGCCCCATCATTAGAAGTGTTCAAGGTCAGGTTGGATGGGGCTTTGAGCACCTTCTCTAGTGAAAGATGTCCCTGCCCATGGCAGGGGGGGTTGGCCTAGGTGATCTTTAAAGGTCCCCTTCCAACCCAAACCATTCTATGATTCTATGACCTGGAGCAGCCCTCACCCAGCTGCTCGACACGGGCAGCACATTCCCTCCGTGCCCAGAGAGCCGTGGGCTAAGAAACATTTCTGGGCAGCCAGGAAGGCAGGGGAGGTGGTACAGGGCTCGCCGGGGAGTGCTCTGGGTGCCTGCAGCAGCTCTTGCCGGCCTGGGGACAGCAGCTGGCCCCGGCACTGGGAGGAGGGAGGGAGGAAGGGAGGCAGGGAGGCAGGGTGGGAGGCCAGGACAGCAGCACGGCTCGAGAGGGAGAGCCAGCCTCGCTGCTGATCGTTTCCATGATTTAGAGTCATCTCCCTTAGCACCCTGTGAAGACGCATGCCTCTGAGCAGCCCTGGATGTATGCAGAGGTGGGACTCTGCATCGGGTGCTCCTCCAGCCTGAAGGGACCTGCACACCAGGCTGCTTGATCCCAGCCGTGGCAGCCTGGGCAGCAGTGGGGTCCCCGCTCCCAGGCCGGTCCCGCGGGGGTCTGTGCGGTACCCACATGCCCAGCTCCCTGATAGTCGCCCCGGGGGCCTGCGCACGGTGCTCTCACAGCTGTCCTGCAGGCTGCCGCACTCTCGGGAGGTGGCTGAGCAGCCTGACGTGGGGCTGAGCGATGAGCCCGGGTCTCGGGGCTTGTCTGCAGCACCTGCACACTGAGTTTTGGGGGCAGGGGAGGGCTTAAACCGGCACCGCCTCTGGACTAAACCACGTGGAACTACAGCCTCTTCTGAAGCACTGCAGTTCACTGCCATCAGCAGCTGGCAACACCCAAGTGCAAAAAGGCAATTCCCTGATCTAATTCAGTGCTAAAACTCTCCAAGTTCTCACAAAACTACCTTCCTGCCCGCAGCACAGGGCATGCCACCACCTGGCACAGGAGGAGGTGTGTGACGGCACAGCAGCTTGCCGGGGCAGCCAAAGGAGGTGCTGCTCTCTCTGTCCTCCCAGGTGCTTCTGGGTCCCTTTGTCTCTGGGAGCTGCAGGTGTGAGCAGGTGCTAACCCAGAGGGTTTCTCCCTCCCAGGCAGCACAGCAACCCCCTCCTGGGTAGCCCCTCTGAGGCCATCATGGGCATCACCAGTTGGCTCTTGTGAGGTCACAACCTGCTGCCCTCCATAAAACCCCACGCTGCAGAGGTGGGCAGCAGTGCGAAGCAGAGTGCTTCCAGCAACTAGTGGATGCCTAGAGAGGAGGTGCTTGGGTCTCGGGAGGAGAGCAGGCTTTTCCCTCCGCTTGGCCAGTGTGCTGGGGTTGCAGAGATGCCAGCCTGGGTGGGCAGGTGGGTGCAAGAGGGCCCCGAAAGCAGGGAGGGATCAGGCCAGAAGCCTTGTGTGCTGCCTGGCTTCCCAGCAGGAGCAGGCAACCCCAGGGCATGGGGGCTGTCTGCACTACTGCCCTCCAGCCTGGCGGCCCAGCAGCCCCACTCTGGGGGCACGGCCCTGCCCCTTCTCTGGGGAGAGCCGAGCGGGGCCAGGCTGCTGCCCCTGTGTCAGGCCAGAGGCCTTTGTGTCCCCGGGGTGCTGTGCAATGGGCCAGACCTTCCCAAAGGCCCCTGGGCTCTCAGGCTTGCAGCTGTGCTGAGCACAGGAACCTGGTACCAAGCGAGCTCCTGAACGGATCCCTGGCAAATATGTGTCCCAACTTTGGGCTTTGCTAACAAGTGTTCCCACTCTTTTAGACAATGCGAAACACACCAGAAGGGCAGGAGTGTCCTGAGGCTCCTTTTCCTGCTGCTTCCCATCCTGTCTGGTGAGTACCTCTGACCAAAAATGGTCCTCTCAGTCCTGGGGAGAGGGACCAGCTCCCGAGGAAAATAACCATCTCTTGACAATGTGACCCACAGCTGTTGTCCTCTGCTGGGGCTCAATGGTGAGGGGAAAGGGAGCATTGCAGGTAAGTGTCTCTTGCTGTGGGAATGCCAACGCCTGCAAAGGCCGTGGCTCTGCCCTCCTGCCTCCCCTGGGAACATGGGGCGCCTGGTCAAAAATCATCCCCATCACCACTCAGGCGGCGGGGGAGGGGGGGGCACTTCTGTTCATCCTACAGTCACATTAGCGCCTGGATGGGCTCAACACAGAGGTGGATCCTCCTGAGTGACCTCCACAGGGTGGCAGGCTGAAGCATGGAGCGCTTTGGCACAAGGTGCCTTTGCTGCCTGCATACCTCTCGGAGAGCCGGGGGGCTCAGACGGAGACCCGAAAGATGCTCTGCTGAACGTGGCTGGTTAAAGAGCCCAACCTTCGGGCCAGGCTCTCTCCAAAGTGACTTGAAGCAGCAGGAAATTCTGCCAGCTCTCCCTTGGGGAATCTTCTTTGCGAAGCCCTGGCAGTGCTCCTCATGCTTGCTCCAGTGGAGTGTCTCTCCAAAGTGTCAATTTTGGCAGTAAACAAGCGACTTAAGGAGTCCATCCCGCCCTCTCTTTATCTTGTAGGAGGCACCACAACTTCCTGAAGCAGAGCCGGAGACTCTGGGGTAAGAGCGCTTTCTTGCCAAGGAATGCACGCTGCGGAGCCATCTCAGCGGGCTTCGTGCTGCCTGCACTCACTTGCCTCACAGCCAGGGCTACCGACCTTCCCCATCTACTACCCGTGGTGGTGGAAGGGAGCCATCTGTAAGCCATTTGTAAAAAGGGGCTGGGGGACGCCAGGTGACACAAGCTCATCCAACTCACCCTGTGCACTGTGTTTGAGAGGTTGGGCAGCTGCTGGACAGGACCTGCTTTCTCTTTGCCTCCAGGAACTCACGAGCTTGGCTGGAGCAGATGCGGGAGCTCGAGGAGATGGTGGCTCAGGTGTCTGCTGCAAGGGAGAAGATACTTCGGGCAGTGAGAGAGGTCCTCGGAGACCATGGTGTCCAAGAGGAGAAGAGAGAGGTAAGGATGCTGGCAGTAGATCAGAGACCTCGCTACCTTTCCGGGCACCCTTCTGCTGCTTCCTCTTGGCCCTCTCAGTGTTGGCACCTTTTCCCACAGGTCTTGCCTTGGGTTTTCTGACACAGAGGCACCCCTTGGCTCTGTGCTGGCACTCGCTGTTCATGCAGAACAGTCCATGCATGCGGTTGTGTTCACTGCCATCTCTCCACTCCCAATTTTTTCCCAGGAAATTCTGCAGTTGACACAGGTGGCAATTAAGAAGGTGCTTGAAAACTACCACCAGATGCCTGACTGGGCTCTGGAAGGCATAGGTATGCAGACAGACAGTCTCACTGCCCTTGGTTTGTGTATGGCACTCCCCCAAGGTCTGCCAAGCTCTGCTTCCAAGCCTGAGAAATACATCCTCATGCACTGCTTCAACTCCTAAGCTCTGTCCGCCTCCATGTCAGGTGCTGCCATTGACAAGGAGAGGACATCCAAGAGTTATGGTGGGCAAGGCAAGAAGAGCTGGTGGCTTCCTCCATTTGGCTTCTCTTCTGCAAACCCTCCAGAGACAATCTTGCAGGTATCGCAAGACAAAGCCTGACCTGCCCGTCACCTCCTCGCTTTTGGGTTGGCAGACCAAGTGCACAGCACTTCCCCTCAGCCCTGCAGCCTGCGTTGCATTCCTGACCCCTGCGATCCCTGACAGCACTGCCCTCCCATCAGGAGGGCGACCGAGCTGAACCCGGCTGCTGCCACCTGCCCACCACCCTTGGTCGCAGTTCACCAAGGAACTTTGTCCTTGGCAGCCCCACTGCCATACCGCATCTCTGAGGGTCCTTTCCAGAGTGGGTGGGAGTGGTGGGGGCTGCTGAGCCATGGAAGCAGCAAGAGGTGCTCGTCTGGGCCCCCGGCCCTGATCTGCTCTGCCAAGCCTGCCAAGCAGGGTCCAAGCCTGCACTGGACCTCGCAGATGCAGCCTAGTCTTTGAAGGGCGATGGGGTGGGGTACACTAGGGAGACCTGCCCTGCCCCTGCAGGCTCTGAGAAAGCAGAGCTGGCTTGGGAAGGGCAGCAGAGCCCAGACAGTTTCTAGAAACACTTCCATATTGCCCGGCTGCCCGTCAACTCGTATTCATTTACAAGCAGGACTGCAGCCCGCAGGCAAGGCAGGGTCTCTGCTTCTGGCCAAGCAGGCAGCTTTGCTGGCTCTTTGGCTGCCTTGCCGCTGATGGTCATGGCTGTCTGGTTTCAGCCCCGTATTACCCCTGGCAACTGCTGGCCTTTCCAAGGATCTCAGGGCCACGTGGTCATCCGGCTGCCGCAGCAAATCTGGCCAACAGCTGTCACCATCTGGCATATCTCCGAGGCAGTCTCTCCTTCCGGGGAAGTCAGCAGCGCCCCCAAAGATTTTGCTGTCTCTGTAAGTCTTTGCCTTGCACTTATTGAGGGTGGGGGCCAGCCCCAGGGAAAAGGTGTACCAGAGACGTGCTTCTTGCAGCAGCTTCCCTCAGACATCTGTCTGGGGCTGGCTGCTGCAGAGCACCGCATCCCCTGGGGCGCCGCCGGGGGCACGTGGGGTTCTGTGCCTCTGGGGGCTTCTTCTCTGCTTCATGGCCAAGGATGCTGGAGCATGTGCTCAAAGTACCCTGACCCAGAGTCACCCTAAGCTGTGCTAGACTCTCGCTAGAGCCCAGGGAGGTGGGGAAGGGTTCCCAGGGTCGGCCTCAACGTGCCCTTCTTCTGACGCCCTGCTCGAGCCTGACCTGCTCCCTTTGTCTCTTCTCTTTGAGGGAGTTGATGAGGCATCGGCAGAAACTCTCCTGGGGACATTCACCTACGACGTGCACAAGCAGATCGCTCAGACGTTCCATGTGCAGGTACCGCAGGAGCTGTGGCAGGATGCCCGGGAAGAAGGCAGGCTTGTCTGCAAGCCCTTGGAGGAAAGAGTGCGGAGGATCACCCCAGACAGCCTCTGCCCTCCCGTGCTCCTTGCTCCTGCGGGGAGGATGGCAAGAGGAGAGCAAATGGGACTTTGCTCTGCTGGCCGAGGCAGCTGCCCCACCTTTGCAAGGGCTTTCCTTTTCCTTCAGGTAGCGCAGAGAAAGCAGCAGTGGGAAGGGGTGTGGGAAGGGAAGCAGTCCCCCTCAGGGGAGACGGCGGGAGGGCAGACGTCAGACGTCTTCCCACCTCCGCGGGACTGTCCCCATGTCCCATGGCACACCGGGCAGCAAAGCACCTCCGGCTTCCACAGCTCCCCTCAGCAAGCCTCTGAGGCCAGGCCTTTGCTTTCTAGGCACAGAGGGCTCCTCCGTCGTGGCCCTGGCAAAGGGACGTCTGCTTGCCCTTGCTTCCTCCTTCGTCAGGGCTGCCCTTTGGTCCTCGGCACGGGGAGTGTGGGCAGAGGGGGCTCCGGCCATGTGCTGTGGCTCTTGCCGCTTGCATAATGATGGCTCCCCCCATTTCTTTACAGAAGGAGCTTCCCAGGACCTTTCGCTACATCAAAATCCAGGTGCAGAGCAACTGGGGAAACCCAGAGTACACCTGTGTGTACCGAGTGCAGGTTCACGGGAAGACGGCGAGCCACAGCGACCACCCGCAGGCCCAAGAGCTCCTGTAGGAGAAATAATAAAAGAGCTTTGTGGCAGCTCAACTTGAGTATGTTCCTTGCAAGCGTTCTTCCAGGGAGCTTCCTCCCTCAGGAAAAGGATGCTCGTGGTCTGGGCTGCAAGGACAGGGCAGGGGAACGTGGCCCAGCTCCAGCTTCCGCAGCTCAGGGTGGCTCACCGAAGCTCCAGTGTCACTGGGAGAGCAGAATCGCAGTCCCGGGAAAGCTCTCCAGCTGGCAGAGAACAGCAGTGAAGCCGTCCTGTCTGCAAGGCCCCGTGCCCTCTCTCCATAGGCACTGGGATGCCCATGCCAGTGGTCCCATGGCATTAGACAGTTTTGGACTTGTCACGGATGTAATGTTTCAGTATTTCTCCTCTTTCCTGAATTGGGGGGGCGGGTAGGGGGTGATTTCGGGGATCGAGATCTGCGACCCACATCCAGAAATCCCTCGGGGAGTGGCCAGAGCTGCAGGGCAATGGTGCTAGCCCCAGGACACCTCGTTTCCCTGATCCTCTTCCGCCAAGGGTACGTTTGCCTTGCCCCAGCCTTTCCCGTGGCCTCTTTGACCTGGCATTCCTGAAGGCCGGTCGGGCTGGTAGAGACAGAGGCAAAGGCGGCCTTCAGTGCCTCAGCCTTTCCCACCTCCAGCGGGCCCCCCTTTCCCCTCGCCATCCTTCTGTCGCCTGAGCGCTTACAGAAGCCCTTCTTGTTGCCTTGGACATCCCTGGCCAGGCTGAGTTCCAGCTGGGCTTTGGCTTTCCTAACCTCATCCCTGGCTGCTCGGACAATGTCTCTCTCCCTCCCAGGTTCCCTGTCCCTGCTCCAGGCTCTGCCTCCTTCCTTTCCGTGTCTGGGTTTGCCCAGGAGCTCCTGTTCAGCCAGGCAGCCTCCTGGCTTTCTTCCCTGACTGCCCACTCGTTGGGACGGAGCGCTCTGGAGCTGGGCGGAGGGCATCCTTGAACATCAACCAGCTTTCCTGGGCCCCTCTTCCCTCCAATGCCTGATCCCAGGGGACTCTTCCAAGCACACCTCGGAAGGGGCCAGAGTCTGCTCTCCTGAAGCCCAAGGCTGTGAGCCCCCTCCTCCCCGCCCTCAGCATCCTGAACTCCACCATCTCATGGTCGCTGCAGCCCAGGCTGCCTTTGCCCTCCACATCCCCAGTGAGCCCCTCCTTGTTGGTGAGCATGAGCTCAGCAGAGCCCCTCTCCTCCTCGTTGGCTCCTCTGTCACTTGGAGGAGGACGTTGTCGTCGACGCACTGAGGGGCCTCCTGGACTGCTTATGTCCTGCTGTGTTGTCCCTCCAGCAGGGCTCTCTGAAGCCCCCCAGGAGCACCAGGTTCCTGTGAACATGGGGCTGCTCCGACCTGTCTGTCGAGGGCCTCACCCGCTTGTTCTCCCTGCTCAGGCGGCCTGTGGCAGGCACCCACTACAACCTCACCCTTCCCTGTCTGCTCTTTAATCCTCACCCAGGAGCTCTCCGTTGGCTCAGTCAATGTTCAGGGCCCCACCGAAGTGCAGGGAGGTTGTCATGGAGGACACGATTTGGCCTGTCAACCTATTGAGGTTGCTGTAGGTGGGCCTCTCGATGGCCAGGTTGTGGCCTCATTGTCCACCATGAAGGCACAGGCGGAGTGCGCCAGGCTGGAATGGGTGGTGAGGATGGAATTGTAGGGCTCCACCACGGCTGTGGAGACCGGCAGGGCTGGGTAGATGGAAAACTCCAGCTGGATGTCTTGCTATAGTTGAGGGAGGGGGCCTCCATGAGCAGGGAGGCCAGCCCGGGCTGGTGCTGCCCCCAAAGCTGTGGAAGACCAGGAAGCCCTGCAGCCCCGTGCACTGGTCAGTCTGGAAGAAGGGGAGGGAAAACAAGACCGATCCATCAATAATCCTGAATCTAAGCTGCTACCAAGTTGCCCAGGAAGGAAAATATTCACCCCAGGATCTCAGGCCTTTGGGGACTCTTGTCTCGGGGACGCAGGCAGGGGCAGGCACCTGCCCGAGTGCCCCAGCTCTGCTTCCACCCACAGCACAGGACCCTCTGCATTGGCATCACCGGCCCTCAGGGAAAGGGGCCCCTTCCCTCAGGGACTGGGGGACAGTCGGCTCCTTCCTGCTACAGGAGCTGGCCCTTGCAGTGCCTGTGCCCAGCACAACCCAAGGGGTCTGCTTTGAGGAAGAAGAAAACCATGGTGCCTTACAGGAGCATGTTAGGGCATCCAGAGCCGCCCTCCGGGGGCCACTGCTTGGGCAGGAGGCTGGCAGCCATCAAGGTCTGCCGGGCACCAGCACTCCCCTCCCAGGGCATGAGCTGCCCCAGCACAAGTTAAAACGCTTAGCACAGCTGCTCATAAGCAGTTTGTCAAGAAGGATCAGAGTCCTGATCAAGAAGAGACCTCACATGAGCCTAAAAAGAGGGATAAAATAAGGTTTCCCAAGGGCAGAAATGAGCCAGCTTCCCCCCCAAGCCCCATCTCGCCCCCAGGCGTACTCCACCCTCAGGATGCACGTCCAGGGCTGCAGCTGTGGTGGGTTTGCAGGGTCCTGAGGAAGGGGATTCAGCCCGTGGGGTGGCGAAGGGGCTGATCCTGATCTCCACTCACGGGATCCAGACCCCACAGGGAGCCTCAACTTTCTACAGGGTGCCAGGGTGACAAGAACCATACAATGCACCCGGACCCTGGAGGCACAGCCCAGCTCCTCGTTGCCATCCAGCTCCCACCGGAGGGTTCCCCTTTCCCCACTGGCTGCGGTGCTGCTGGGTCCCCCTGGGGTTTGTACCCATCAGCTTGCGGATACAGTCACGGACCAGGTCAATGATGTCTTCCCCATGGTGTAGTGCCCACAGGCATCGCTGTTGGCCGTATCCTCCTTGCCCGTGATAAGCTGCTCGGGGTGGAAGAGCTGCTGGTATGTCCCCATGTGCACCTCATCTGGGAGGAGAGCCCGCCTGCCCTGTTAGCACCAAGCATCCCATTTATAGTGGGTGCCCCATTAGCACCGGGTGCCCCCTGCACTCACCAATCACCGTAGGCTCCAGGTCCACGAAGATGGCCTGGGGCACATGCTTGCCAGCTCCTGTCTCGCTGAAGGTGGTGTTGATGGAGTCATCCCCACACCAATGGTCTTGTCGCTGGGCTCCTGCCCATCAGGCTGGATGCCGTGCTCCAGGCAGTACAGCTCCCAGCAGGTGCTGTCCATCTGCACGCCCACTTGGAGGGAGATGCACTCGCTCTGTGGGGGCACAGGGGGGCACTCGGGTTGGAGCCATTCAGCCCACCACTGCCCCAGAGCTGGGGTTCCCCAGGGTTCCCAGATTCCCCAGTCCCCTCTGACCAAGACCTGCACTGGGACAGGGACAACTTCAGTCCCCTCCCTGCAGGGATGCCCATCACCCCCCTCCCAGTTCGAGTGCACCCCCAGTCCCCCAAAAAGTGGAATCCCCCTTTTCTCTGCCAGCCCTTGCACCACCCCACACTGTCCCATCACCTCCATCACCCCCTGCTTGGGAAGAGTTTCCCCATCACAGCCACTGCTGGTTGTGCCCAGGGCAGTGGGAGAGCAGCGGCTGCCCCTGCCATCACCCCACGCCGCCGTGACTCACTGCCAGCCATGCTCCTGGCAGAGGCGCTCCCTTTCCCCAGGGAGAGGGCAGCAGTAGGGTCCCCCTGGCACCCCCACTCCCCCCTCAGGGCAGGTTCCCCTCACAGCTCAGGGAGCCCCAGGGGTGGCCGAGGGGGCTGTGGGGACGTACCCAGGACCTGTGTGGGAGCCCGGGCCACGCGGTGCACCCCAGAGGGGCAGGGAGCCCAGGGGGGACAGTCAGGGTGGAAGCACCCAGGGCAGCAACCCCCGGCTGGGGGACAACGGCTCTCGCACCCCGCACACACCAGGGGCATGCAGGGCCCCATATCCCCCCCCTCCTCAGGGCCTGACCTGGGGCGTGCAAGTGTTCGGCAGCCCCAGCCCCACGGGGTGTCCCGGACTCGCGAGGAGCCTTCGCCCACCAGACCGCTGCCCCACACACTGCCCCAGGGGTCCCACACCTCCTGGGCTGTCTAGGCCCATGCGATGTTCCCACGTCCCCCAGCCTGGCCCCCACCATGGCCAACCTCTGCCCAAGTTGATACGGGGCCGAGGTAGAGGGGGCATGGGGCACCCGGCACAGTCCCCCATAATACACAGGGGGCGGGAGGGGTGGGTGCTCTGTGCCTGCCTCCTCCTGTCACCGCTGCTGGCCAGTAACAGTTAGGGAGCCCCCCACCCACAAACACACCGCTGCACCCCGGGCACATGATCCCCCACACACGTGCCAGCACCCCCAATGACACTGGGGTATCCCAGCCCCGCCAGCCCGGCCCCACCTGGTCGAGCCGCCCCTTGAGCAGCTCCAGCTGCGGTACCAGCGGCTCCCCCACCTTCACGACCGGCGCCATCTTGGGCCGCCGCGACGCTCTGGCGCTGCGAGCGCCTCTCGCTGCTCCGCTGGATAGCGCCCCCTGGCGGCCGGCGGCCGGCAGCGCTCCGGCGCGGGGGGGAGGCAGCAGCCCCCAAGGTGGGGGGGCAGGGCAGCCCCCTTGCAGGACCTTAATAAGCCCCCCCCATAGAAGGTGCCCGCCATGGGCAGAGGCTAAAGCCCAGCACTGTCATGGAGATGGAACCCTGAGCAAGCAGGCCCCCCCCCCCCCCCAACACCTTCCCAGGACTTCCCACACAGCCCCCCCAGCCCCACTCCCCAGCCTCCCCAGGGCACTCAGCCCCCTCCAGCCCCACTCCCCAGCCCCTCCCCCAGGGCACACAGGCCCCCCCAGCCCCATTCCCCAGCCCTCCCAGGGCACACAGCCCCCCCCCAGCCCCACTCCCCGCCCCCCCCAGGGCACACAGCCCCCCCCAGACCCACTCCCCAGCCTCCTCCGGGGCACACAGCCCCCCCACAGCCCCCCCAGGGCACACAGCCCCCCCAGCCCCACTCCTAGACCCCCCCAGAGCACACAGCCCCCCCAGCCCCACTTCCCAGTCCCCCAGGGCACACAGCCCCCCCCCCCCAGCCCCAATCCTTGCCCTCCTAGGGTTTGGGAGCAGAACAGCCCACGTCTGATACCTCTGGGGTGTTTTGGCTCCTGCTGAGTGGACTCAAGGCTACCTCCAGATCTCACGCAGCTCCCACGGTGTGCGGGGACCCCCCCCTGCAACGGCTGTGGGTGTGCAAGGACCCCCATGCAGGAGGGATGGGGGTCGTTGCAGAAGTCTGATGAACCGCGCTCTGCTGCCCGCAGGGCCTGGACTCACAGGAGCAGCTCGGCACCCACAGCTGCAGGAGCTGGAGCCTCAGGCCGCAGGAGCTGCCGAGCCTGAACTGTCCGGGAAAACTCACACTGCAAACACAGAACTAGCAGAATCCGGCAGATAGGAGGAGGATGAAGGTGAGAAGCACTGAGGAAATGATTCATGGAATCACAGAAGGGTTTGGGTCAGGAGGGACCTTTACGGGTCACCCCGTCCAACCCCCTGCCGCAAGCGGGGACATCTCCGACCAGAGCAGGTTGCTCCGAGCCCCTCCAGCCTGACCTCGAACGTGTCCAGGGAGGGGGCACCCACCACCCCCTGGGCAGCCGGTGCCAGGGTCTCACCGCCCTCAGCGTAAAACATTCCTTCCTTAGATCTAGTCTGAGTCTCCTCTCTTTTAGTTTAAAACCATTACCCCTTGTCCTATTGCTGCAGGCCCTGCGAAAAACTCTGTCCCCATCTCTCTTACAAGTCCCTTTAAGACCTGAAATGCTGCAAGAGGGTCTCCCCGGTGCCTTCTCTTCTCCAGGCTGAACAACCCCAACTCTCCCCACCTGTGCTTGTCGCAGAGGGGTTCCAGCCCTCAGATCATTTTTGCGGCCTCCTCTGGACCCGCTCCAACAGGTCCAATCCCGAGAGAATGAGGTCACTTTGGAAGAAGTGCAACCCAGTGAGAAATCAAGAGCCCACTGACCGGAATGAAGGGGTTGGACTTGGCGATCTGGTGATGGGTGGTACAGGTATAACCGGGGGCGCGATCTGGGGCAGGGTCCCTCTCTGGAGGCACCCAGCTCGAGCTGGCACCTGAGAACTAATCCAAGAAGAATTCGAAACCTTCCCTCGGACCTGACATTCACCAGTGGGACCCCAGGGTTGGACCCTGTTACAGTGCCCAGTGGGTGTAAATCCTAACAGACACCCTGGGAGGCAAAACTGGGGTGGGGGTGGACATGACCCTGCAAGTCAGGGAGGTTGGGGGACCCTCAAGAGGTGGCAGTAGGGCCCTGGACAGGTTGGGGGGGGTTCCCTGGGGAGGAGGGGGGCCTCCACCTGCCCTGATTGTGTGGACCCCCCAGGATGGGAGCATGGTGCAAGACTTTAGGGTCACCCCCAGCTCTGAGACACCCCCACACACACCCCTCAGCACAGCGAGTACCTGTCAACGCGGAAGTTTCGGACAATAACACGCAGACCAATATGATCAGGTTAATGCCGCTTTATTGCTCAGATAGCTCAGTTAATTGCCGTGGGCATATGTTTTTCTTTAAGCAACGTGATTGGTTCATGTATGTATACACACGCCACACGCTTACTCGCTATTGGCTTGCTTGCTTTAATCACGCGCCGCTCTTAACATAACAATGTTCACCCCACAATAGACCCAGTGGAAAAGTACTGCTGAAGTTTCCGAACCTTTGTGATATTTTAGTTCAGCCACGTCCGCAACTTGTGCTTCCTCCTTTTTCTACTCACTTCCTTATGTTACTCAACTGTTCAAAAGGTCATCTCATAATTGTGCTAACAACAAGCTCTCTGTGTTCGGAACGTTTGGATTGTTCACAGGGTGACCTGCCTGTTCTAAAAACTCTCCCACAGGTGCCTGGGGAGACACTGGGAAGAGCCGGTGCCACCACCACAGAGTCCCGCTGGGGCACGGTGCTGCAGGAGATAGAAGGGCCCATTGGTGGGGGGCTGGCTCGGCAGGGGCAGGTATTTCTTCCCATTGCAGCCCTGGTGGGAACCTGGGCCTATAGGCTGTGGCCAGTGCAGGACCAGTCAACCCCCTGTGATTTGGCTGGTGATGACCAGTGCTGGCACAGCATCAAGGCCAGCTCCATGCCTCCTGGACCAGGGGCAGGGGGTTCTTCTGGCCCCCGTGTACAGGGGTCTTTCATCCCTCCCTTGGGGCAGAGCCCTCAGAGAGCCAGGTGGGACTTCAGAGAGCCCTGCTGAGGGACAACACAGCAGGACATAAGCAGTCCAGGAGGCCCCTCAGTGCGTCGACGACAACGTCCTCCTCCAAGTGACAGAGGAGCCAACGAGGAGGAGAGGGGCTCTGCTGAGCTCATGCTCACCAACAAGGAGGGGCTCACTGGGGATGTGGAGGGCAAAGGCAGCCTGGGCTGCAGCGACCATGAGATGGTGGAGTTCAGGATGCTGAGGGCGGGGAGGAGGGGGCTCACAGCCTTGGGCTTCAGGAGAGCAGACTCTGGCCCCTTCCGAGGTGTGCTTGGAAGAGTCCCCTGGGATCAGGCATTGGAGGGAAGAGGGGCCCAGGAAAGCTGGTTGATGTTCAAGGATGCCCTCCGCCCAGCCCCAGAGCGCTCCGTCCCAACGAGTGGGCAGTCAGGGAAGAAAGCCAGGAGGCTGCCTGGCTGAACAGGAGCTCCTGGGCAAACCCAGACACGGAAAGGAAGGAGGCAGAGCCTGGAGCAGGGACAGGGAACCCGGGAAGGACAGACGCTGTCCCGCCCCCCCGCCCCCGCCCCGCCCCCGAGCCCGCCTCCGGGTCCGTAGCCCCGCCCCCCGCTCAGGCCCCGCCCTCCCCGCTCAGGCCCCGCCCGCTGCTCTCGCGAGACTCGCCCCGCCCGCCCCGGCCCTGCTCGGCACCGGGCCCCGGCACCGAACCCCCCCCGTTACCGACCCCCCGTTACTGACCCCCCCCCCTTACCGACCCCCCCGTTACCGACCCCCCCCGTTACCGACCACCCGTTACTGACACCACCCCGTTACCGGCCCCCGGCCATGGCCAACCCCAAGTACGCCGACCTGCCCGGCATCGTGAGTGCGGGAGCGGGCCGGGGGGGATCGGGGGGGCCTGGGCGGGTCTGAGGGGATCGGGGGGACTGAGGGGGTCAAAGGGGGTGTGAGGAGATCGCGGGGGTCGCTAACGGGGGCTCGGTAACGGGGGGGTCTGAGGGGATCCAGGGCGGGCTGGGGGAGAATGAGGGGATCGGGGGGATTTGGGGGGTCTGAGGGAATTGGGGGATGTGAGGGGAGCCGTGGGCTGGGGCAGAATGAGGTGGTCTGGGAGGGTCGGGGGTACCGAGGTGGTCCGAGGGGGCCGGGAAGATCTGGGGGGGTCTGATGGGGTCGGAGGGTCTGAGGGGCTCAGGGGCCCCGGGGGAGAATGAGACGATTGGGGGGATGGGGGGGGGTGTCTGAGCTGATCGTGGGGGGGGGGTGTCTGGGGGAACTGTGGGGATTGATGGGGACCGAGGGGATCGGAGGGGTTTGGGTGTTCTGAGGGATCGGGGGGATCTGGGTCAGGAAATGGGGCATTTGGGGAGACCGGGGGTATCAGGGGAATGGAGGGTGTTAGAGGGGGCACCCGGGGGGGATCGGAGGCATTTGGGGTGTCCGGGGGGACCTGAGGAGGCCGGGGCTGTAAATGGGGTGTTTGGGGAGCTGGGGGGCACTGGGGACTGTCTGGGGGGAACAGGCGTCTCTGGGGGGGTTGGGAGTACCCGGGGTATTGGGGGCGATTGTGGGAACGGGGGTACCTGTCAGGGCCCCGGGCATTTGGAGGTGTCGGGGGGCCGGGGGCAGAGCGTGGGGAGTTTGGGGACGTCAGGGGTGCCCAGAAGGGATGTGGAGTGTCTGGGGAGATGGGGGGTGTGGGGGCAGGGGGCCGCCGCGGGGGTCCGTGGGCTGGGGGGGTGTCGTAAGCAGTTTGGGGCAGTTGTGGGGTATTTGATCACAAAGGGATGATAAATAGCTGAGGAGAGCTGGGCTTTCACCGGAGCCCGTTTGTGCCCCAGGCCTGGAACGAACCCGACGTGTACGAGACCAGCGACCTGCCCGAGGACGACCAGGCCGAGTTCGAGGCGGTAAGGCCTGGCCGTGCCGTGCCGCGGGGCGGGGGCGAGCGAGTGTGCCCGTGCCCCCATCCCGCAGCCGTCCGGCGCAGCGGGACCAGCACCGTGGCAGGGAAACGGCTCCTGTCCCCACGTGCGCCCCTGCAGTGCCACGTCCCCCCCGGTGACGTGTCCCAGCGACGCGCCACCCCCATCCATCAGGCTGCCGGTGCTTTGGGGGGCCAAGAAGCGAGGGCAGGGCGCAGCCCCCAGCCCACGCAGGGTGGCCGTCCCCATCCCCGGCGTCCGCATCCTGCGTAACGCGGCCGAGGGCAGCAGAAGTGAGCAGGGCTGGCCAGCCCTCCGTCCCCATCGGCTTTGCACAGGCAGTGCCCGGCGAGCGGCACACGGAGGACGAGGGGGGCCCGTTGAGGCGGGTTCGCCCCCATAAACCAGCTCCGACGAGCGGCGGGGTCCCGCAGCCCAGCCCGGTGCCGGAGCCCATCGCACCCAGGCTGTGGCCGTTATCTGTGGGGCTGCCGCGCAGTGGCTTGGACGTGGGGTGACGGCGGGGGCCCGTCCTCAAGGCTGGCATGGCACGAGGGGCGCACCCGGGGCTGCATGGTGACCCCCGGCTCTGCCGGTGAGGCTGAAAGCCGACGGGTGCTCGTGCATCATGGCCCAGAGGGCTGCTGGGTCCCCGCCGGGCCCTGCTCCGCTGGCACATGCTCCCGGTTGCCCCGAGCAGGTGAGGGGGCAGCCGGGCCTTGACAGCACGCAGGCGAGACCCAGCTTCCCCCCGCGGCGCAGCCAGCATTTGTGGGGGACGCGGGGTCGGTGCGGCCCCACCGCGCGTGAGCTGGCATGGCACCGTACGCTGCAGGCGGGGCAGGGGCGCGCCGGGCACGCGGCCCCCAATTTTGAGGGGGGCAGAGAGATCCCTTGCGAGAGCCAGGGCAGCAAGACGGGCTGAAACGGGTTGTTTCCACCCAAAGTTGCCCCCGTCACGCCTCGGTGACGCCGAAATGGTGCCCGAGAACAGAGCGGTGCCGCAGCGGTGATTCCCCCAGTGTTTTCCCTCCCCTGTGGCCCCCGTTGCAGGCAGGAGGGGAAGGGTTGCCGGGTTTTAATTGCTGTCGTCTCCTCTCCCGGGAGCCCCTCGCGCAGCTTCGTTGTTTTTCTTGGCTCTCACGCGCTGAACTGACCTGAGTTTTCCCACCGCTCTTCCCCTCCCTGCTCCCCACCTTGCCTGGACACTAGTTTGCACAAGTAAGCCCGTTTGCTCCTTCAGTTTTGCATGCCCTTTGGGGTTGATTTTTGCATGCGGTAGATGTGCAGGGGGTCCCGTAGCCGCTGCCTGCCGTTGCATCGCCTGGTCCCGGCTGTGGGTCACCGTGCCGTGGGGCGGAGGGGAGGCGGCTGGCAGCGGCTGTGGGTCCCCAGGTGCGACGTGGTGCTGCTGCCGCCTCCCTGCTCCCCCTTGCCCTCTTTGCATCTGCCCTGCCTGACTGCACGCGCTGCCCTCCTTGTCCTTCGGGACCCCAGGGACCCCTGGCCCCCCACGACGGGTCTCAGCCACGCCGCGCTCCTGCCCCGGCGGCCTCGTGCCCTCCCCAGCGATGCTGCCTGTGCAGAGGGGCACTGCCCAGGGGCGGTTGCTGCCATCCCGCCGCAGCCCATCCTGCCAGGCCTTAGAGCATGCAGCGGGGCTGGGCAGGGCACGGGCAGGCGAGAGGGGCCGCACTGAGCCCCCATCCCTGCTGCCAGCACAGCACGGGGCTGGCTGCAAAGCAGGGCACAGCTTGTGCCCCTCCAGGGACCAGCGTGGGGGTTTTGCCCCCCGGACCGCAGCCGATGCCTCCCTCTACCCCCAGGAGCCCCGGGGACATGCCAGGCCTTGGGCTGCTCCGTGGGGGCCCGTCCTGCCCCAGGCTCTGCTCACATCCCCCGCAGGGGAGAGAAGAGCTGGAGGGAGGTTATCCAAGTGGGGGCTTGGCCGTGTCGTCCCCAGACTCCGGCCACATCCTGCTCCCACGCTTCCTCTGGGTGCCTCAGCCACCCTTCACGGTGTCCATGACCAGTACGTCCCCAGCTGCCCCCAGCCCTGGCTGCCCCGGGGCGTCCGGCTGAGGGGTCCAGCCCGCCGCTACCCCCCTCTCTGGCAGCCGCTGCCCCCCACTGCTGTGCTCACCTCCGCGCTGGCGGCCCCCGCGTCCCGCATGGCTCCTGAGCCCTCGCCCGGGGCCAGCGGGGCCACCCTGGCAGCAGCCTCGGCGCAGGGACGTGTGTGACGGCGGGCTGTGCATGGGACAAACCTTCTAATGCGATTTTTGTCTCTCTCTCCCCCCTCTGCTCCTAACCTTGCTCTGACTTTCTCACCTCTGGGAAACGCAAGGAGCTGGTAAGAGCCCGTCCGTCGGCCGCCGTAACCCTGCGCTCTGCTCGCGGGCGCTCGCCGCTGCCTCCCCCCAGCCGGACGGCCCCCGCTAACGCTGCTAGCGCTGCTGCCGCTGCTCTCACCCCTTCTTGTCCATCTGCAGCGCACCAGGGCTCCCCGAAAGTGCTTCAGGCCACAGCCGGGTGCGGGGGCTGGAGGGGGGCTGCTGTGGCCCAGGGCAGCAGGCGGGAGGGTCCTTCGGGTGCCTCCCGCAGGGCTCTGCTGGGTCGGGGCACCCCAACCACGGCAGGGGGCCAGGAGAGCCCAGACTCACCACCTGCACTCTCCCTGCCAGGCTCCCGGCAAAGCCCGTTTGCTCTGTGAGGGGTTGAATTCCCGCAACCCCCCCGATGCCCCCGGGGTGGTGGGAGCCGCCCCAAAACGTGGCCGTGGGGCAGTTCCAGCCCTGCTGGGCCAGGGGCTGCCCTGGCTGCCCATGACGTGCGGGCGCTCGGCAGCAGGTTTCCTGATCCTGGTCGTGGGGCTGCCGAAAGATTTCACGCCTCGCTGTACACTTGCACCTCTGGCCCTGCTGCCGGGCCCTCGGGGGGGTTTCCTGCCCACCGAGCTGGGCCAGGCCAGGGGTCCGACGTCCCTGCGGCAGGCGCTGGGGACGTGCCGCGTCCTGGACAGCCCCCGCTGCCCTGGCCAGACCCTTTGCCTGGTTCTGTCCCTGCGTGTCAGTCCCTGGGGGCTGTGCCCCAACCTAGGGAGGATGGGGCCACCTTCGCCCCCCCGTTACTGTCCATCCTCTCGCAGTGCCGGCCCCGGATGGCCGCTGGCGCTGCAGGGAGGCGGCAGCTCTGCCGACAAACCCCCGTGGCTGCCTTGTCCCTAATGCTGAGCGTTGTGTGCAGGAGGAGCTCACCAGCACCAGCGTGGAGCACCTCATCATCAACCCCAACGCCGCGTACGAGAAGTTCAGGGACAAGCGCCTGGGCACCAAGGGAGTGGGTGAGCTGGGGGGGTCGGGGAAGGGTGGGCTGTGGTGAGCCTGGGTCCCTGGGCCCACCCTAGGGAGAGCACAGCCACCCCGCGTGTTTTGGGGTGACACCCTGCTCTTCCTCCTCCAGATTTCTCTGACAGCGTCAGCAAGACCAGGACAACGGGCTACGAGTCGGGGGAGTATGAAATGGTGAGTCCCGAGCGCACGGGGATCTGAGCCACCCCAGTGCACGGTCCCTCGTCCCCACTCACCCCACAGTGACGTCCCTGCCCAGGGCCACAAATCACACGGAAGGGGGGAGGTGGGAAGGGACCTCTGGAGGTCATCTGGTCCAACCCCTGCTCACGCAGGGCCACCTAGACCTGGCTGCCCAGGACCGCGTCCAGGTGGCTTCTGCTGGCTTCGGACTAGCTCCAAGGACGGAGACTCCACCGTCTCTGTGGGCAACCCGTGCCAGTGCATGGTGGCCCTCGCAGGAAAAAAGTGTTTCCTGGTGTTCAGGGGGAACCTCCTGCGCTTCAGTTTGTGCCCATGGCCTCTGGTCCTGGCACTGGGCACCACTGAGAAGAGCCAGGCTCCGTCCTCTTGGCACCCTCCCTGCGGGGATTGATAAGATCCCCCCTGAGCCTTCTCTCCTCCGGGCTGAACCGTCCCAGCTCTCTGAGCCTTTCCTCATAGGAGAGATGTTCCAGCCCCGTCAGCGCCGTCGCAGCCATTTGTTGGACTCGCTCCGGTCTGTCCGTGTCTCTCTCGTACTGGGGAGCCCAGCACGGGACAGAGCACGCCCGCTGTGGCCCCAGCAGCCAGCAGGGGCTGGCTGCTGTCTCTCCAGCAGGAGAGGGGAAGGATCACCTCCCTCGACCACAACGCTCCTCATGCTGCCCAGGACACCGTTAGCTGCCTTTGCCGCATCACGTTTAGCTTGGTGTCCACCAGGACCCCCGGGGCCTTTTCCACAGAGCTGCTTTCCAGCTGGGTGGCCCCCAGCGTATCCTGGTGCCGGGGGTTGTTCCTCCCCAGCAGCCAGGCTTTGCACTTCCCCCCGTTGAACTCCATGAGGCTGCTGTTGGCCCGTTTCTCCAGCCTGTCCAGCTCCCTCTGGATGGCAGCATGACCCTCGGGCGCCTCAGCCCCTCCTCCCGGCGAGGTGTCTCCTGCAAACTCGCGGAGGGTTTGCCGTGCCCCATCACCAGATCGTTAATGGAGATGGTAAAGAGGACCGGACCCAGCACTGACCCCTGGGGTACACCGGTCGTTGCTGACCCCCAACTAGACTCTGGGCCGATGCCCACCACCCTCTGGGCTTCGCTGTTCGGCCACTTTCAGTCCACCTCACTGCCTGCTCATCCAGCCCAGGCTTCCACAGCTGCTCTTGGAGGATCTCGTGGGAGACAGTGTCCAGAGCTTCCCTGAAGTCCAGGTAGACAATACCCGCTGCTCTCTCCTCGTCTCCCAGGCCAGTCATTGCATTGTAGAAGTTTATCGAGTTGGTCAAGCATGACTTCCCCTTGGTGAAGCCATGCTGATTTCTCTTGGTGATGGTTTTTTTGTTCGTGCGCCTGGAAATGGTTTCGGAGTAGCTGCTCCATCGCCTTCCCAGGGAAGAAGGTGAGGCTACCGGCCTGTGGTTGCCTGGGTCCTCCTTCTTGACCTGCTTGAAGATGGGGGTGACATTCGCTCTCCTCCAGTCTGGCGCTTCTCCCAGTGACCCATCAAAGATGATCAGGAGTGGCCTTGAGATGCCAACAGCCAGATCCCTCAGCCCTGGCGGGTGCATCCCATCTGTGCCTGGGCGCTTCTGTCCGTCCCGTTCCCTGAAGTCTTCCCTGCCCTGATCCTCTTCCGCCAAGGGTACGTCTGCCTTGCCCCAGCCTTTCCCGCGGCCTCTGTGACCTGGCATTCCTGAAGGCCGGTCGGGCTGGTAGAAACAGAGGCAAAGGCGGCCTTCAGTGCCTCAGCCTTTCCCACCTCCTGTGTCCCCAGGCCCCGCGCCTCGTTCACCAGCGGGCCCCCCTTTCCCCTCGCCATCCTTCTGTCGCCTGAGCGCTTACAGAAGCCCTTCTTGTTGCCTTGGACATCCCTGGCCAGGCTGAGTTCCAGCTGGGCTTTGGCTTTCCTAACCTCATCCCTGGCTGCTCGGGCAATGTCTCTCTCCCTCCCAGGTTCCCTGTCCCTGCTCCAGGCTCTGCCTCCTTCCTTTCTGTGTCTGGGTTTGCCCAGGAGCTCCTGTTCAGCCAGGCAGCCTCCTGGCTTTCTTCCCTGACTGACCACTCGTTGGGACGGAGCGCTCTGGAGCTGGGCGGAGGGCATCCTTGAACATCAACCAGCTTTCCTGGGCCCCTCTTCCCTCCAATGCCTGATCCCAGGGGACTCTTCCAAGCACACCTCGGAAGGGGCCAGAGTCTGCTCTCCTGAAGCCCAAGGCTGTGAGCCCCCTCCTCCCCGCCCTCAGCATCCTGAACTCCACCATCTCATGGTCGCTGCAGCCCAGGCTGCCTTTGCCCTCCACATCCCCAGTGAGCCCCTCCTTGTTGGTGAGCATGAGCTCAGCAGAGCCCCTCTCCTCCTCGTTGGCTCCTCTGTCACTTGGAGGAGGACGTTGTCGTCGACGCACTGAGGGGCCTCCTGGACTGCTTATGTCCTGCTGTGTTGTCCCTCCAGCAGGGCTCTCTGAAGCCCCCCAGGAGCACCAGGTTCCTGTGAACACGGGGCTGCTCCGACCTGTCTGTCGAGGGCCTCAGCCGCTTGTTCTCCCTGGTCACTCCCTTTTCTTGCCTTTCTGCGCAGGTTTGGGCAGGCACCGAGGGGAGTTGGGTCCCAGCATCCCAGCCAACCCCCCTGCCATGGGTGCCCGGTGCCGCAGGCAGGCCGTGAGCCCCCGCCTGACCCCCCTGTTGCTCCCTCTGCAGCTCGGCGAGGGTCTTGGTGCCAAAGAGACACCCCAGCAGCGGTACCAGCGGCTGCAGCACGAGGTGCAGGAGCTGGTGAGGGAGGTGGAGCAGATCCAGGTGAGCATGCCCCCTGCGCTGGGGACCGCTGGGGAGGCTGTCCCAGGGGGGTGACACGGCCGCCTTTCCCCCGCCCCAGAGCATGGTGAAGGAGTCGGCGGCAGAGGAGGAGCTGACGCCCATGGCCTTGGCCAGGCAGGTCGAGGGCCTGAAGCAGCATCTGGTCTCCAGCCACCTGGAGAAGCTGCTGGGCCCCACCGCAGCCATCGACTTTGCAGACCCCGACGGTGCCCTGGCCAAGTGAGTGGGGTGCTGGGAGCCCGGGGCCGCAGCTTGGGGAGCGTGGGGAGGATGGCAGCAGCCCCGCGGGGCCGTGCTGGGGCCCCGTGCCCACCTTTCCCCCTGCCCAGGCGCCTGCTGCAGCAGCTGGAGGTGGCAAAGTGCAGCAAGGCGGCGCCGGGGAAGAGCCCCGCCAAAGCCCCGGCGCCCACCGGAGACGCCGTCACCTTTGAGCTGTACTGGAGGCCGGAGCAGGAGCAGTTTGCCCAGACCGCCAAGGTGAGCGTGGGGAGGGGGGGATGCTGTGCCTGGCCCCAAAACGGGGTGCCCTGCCGTCTCACCCCCCCGTCTTCCCCCAGATGGCGGAACTGGAGAAGCGGCTGGCGCAGCTGGAGGCGACGGTGCGGTGCGAGCCCGACAGCCAGGTGAGGGGCCGGGGCTCCTGCCCTGCCACGGGGCTCCTGCCCGCCATCCTGCCCCACTGATGCAATTTCCTTCCCCACAGAACCCACTGCTGGTCGGGCTGAAGGGCGCCAGCCTCGTGGTGAGTCCAGCAGGGGCTGGGGGGCACGCAGGGACCCTTTCCCCGCTCCCCGTGCCCATAGCACTCGCGGGGGGCAGTGCCAGGGTGCTGCCGTGCGCCCCCTCACCCTGCTCCCCCTCCCCAGGAGACCGTGCAGATCCTGCAGGCCAAGGTCAACGTCCTGGACGTGGCCGTGCTGGACCAAGTGGAGGCCCGGCTCCAGGTGAGGGGGGACGGCAGGAGGGAGCTGCGCGGTGGGTGTCGTGGGGCCGTGGGAGAGCCACGAGGCGGCACTGGCCGAGGCCGGGAAATTGGGGGTGGGCACTGCTGGGCTGGGGGGCTCACATCTGCTCCCCGCTCCCCAGAGCGTCCTGGGGAAGGTGAATGAAATTGCCAAGCACAAGGCAACCGTGCAAGACGCCGACACCCAGAGCAAGGTAAGAGCCGCTGGGGAGGGCCCCCCCAGAGGCAACCCCGGCGTGGTGGGGGATATGTGGAGCCCCCCCTCCAGACTGTGCGGACCCCCCCCCACACCCTTCTTGCCCTGCCCCGTCCCCCAGATCCACCAGATCTATGAGACGATGCAGCGCTGGGACCCCGTGGCCAGCACCCTGCCCGATGTTGTGCAGAGGCTGGTGACCCTCAGGGACCTGCACGAGCAAGGTGAGGGGCTGGAGGGGATGTTGGGGACAGTGGCGCGGCGTGAGCAGGAGCATCTCGGGGTGGGGGTGGGGGGGCACTGCTCCCCACCACCACCACTGAGCTTTCTCCTCCCTCCCAGCCACACGGTTCGGGCAGGTCCTCGTGCACTTGGACACCACGCAGCAGGAGATAGCTGGTGCTCTCAAGGACAACACCGTGCTGCTGGCGGAGGTGGGTCCCACCAAGACCCACCCGCTGGGGTGGAGTGGGGTCCCCCTCCTGACCCCCCTGCTCACCCCTTCCCCCCTGCCCCCCCCCGCCCAGGTCCAGAAGACAATGAAGGAAAACCTGGCCATCGTAGAGGACAACTTTGCGGACATAGATGCCCGCATCAAGCGGCTGCAGAAGTGAGAGCACCCTGGAGACCCCTCGCACCGGGCGTCCCTGCCCCCCGCCAGGGCCCTTGGGAATCCCTCCCTCCCCCCGCAGGTACCAGCCCCTGCTTGTGGATACCCTGGCTCTGCCCCCTGCCCAGCATGGGGGCTGGAGGGGTCCTCCCCGCCCCTCCGTGCCCACCTCGGGATGGGGGGATGGTCTCTGTACCCCCCAGATTTACCCCAATAAATGGCTCAACTCCAAGTGCATCCGTGTCAACATCTCCTTCGGGCTGTGGGGCATGAGCGGGGCCCAGCAGCCTCGTTTTAAATGCATCTTTTAAGGGTGTGTAACCCCCCCACCAAGGGGAAAGCTGCCACCCACAGGGGAACGTCTCGTCTCCTCGTTGCCACCCATGGGGCAGGGGGTAGTGTGTGAGTTTGGGGGGTGCGGGTGACCCCAAGGGAATGGGGGCGGCCCGGGGCAGGGGCATGTGGCCCCCCCAGGCTGTGGGACCTGGTTATTGCTGGTACTGAGGGATGGAAGAGTTGGAACCTCGTTCATGGTGAGTGGGACCCTTCCGCTAAACTAAACTAACCCCGAGTGGATCCAACCGTGGGGCCACGACACCTTCCCAAGCCTGAGGTAATGGGGGGCAGCGGGACACCCCCCACCCAGCATGGGGCATGGGCACTGGGGATGGACCCCTGGCTGTCACCCCGAGCACCGATCCTGTCCCCTCAGTGCCGGGGATTGCCTGGAGTGGGGCCACCAGCGGCACTGGTAGGTTTGAGCCCTATGGGCAGTTGCCGGGCCGTGACCTTGCTGGGGTGACAGGGACATGGTGGGACGGCTGCCGGGACCTGGTGACACAGGAGGTGGGAAAGGCTGAGGCACTGAAGGCCGCCTTTGCCTCTGTCTCTACCAGCCCGACCGGCCTTCAGGAATGCCAAGTCACAGAGGCCGCGGGAAAGGCTGGGGCAAGGCAGACGTACCCTTGGCGGAAGAGGATCAGGGCAGGGAAGACTTCAGGGAACGGGACGGACAGAAGCGCCCGGGTGCAGGTGACCTGCAGAACCACACCGGGGTGCCTGCAGGGAGCTCACCCCAGGGCAGTCCCATGGTTGGGAGCGGGGAGCCCCCCCATGTGACCCAGCTCATGTGCCCTCCCGTGTCTTCCCCCCCGCCCCATGTCTACCCCTCTGCCCCCCTTGTGTGGGACCCCCCCGCTCCCATGTCTCCCCTCCCATGCGCTCCCCTCCTTGTCTCTCCCCATGTGCACCCTGGTCCCACCCCGTGTTCCCATGACACCCCCCCACCCCATGGACTCCGTGTCAGCACCTGCTCTGCAAGGTGCTCTGTGAAACCTGTTACTGACCCCCCCCAACCCAATTAATGCCCCCAGCCCCATTACTGACCCTTGTTACCGACCCCTGGCCACGGCTGACTCCAAGTACACCGACCTGCCCGGCACCGTGAGTGCGGGAGCAGGCTGGGGGGGATGGGGGCGGGTCTGAGGGGATCGGGGGGGTCAGAGGGCATCCAGGGGATCTTGGGGAGAATGAGGGGATCTGGGAGGGGAGTGTCTGAGGGGATCTGAGAGGATCGGATGGGATCTGGGGAGCCTGAGGGGATCAGGGGGATTTGGGGAGGTCTGAGGGTTGGGGGGGGTCTGAGGGGACTGAGGGAGTCTGAGGGTGTCAGGGGAATTGAAGGGCAGCAGAAGTGAGCAGGGCTGGCCAGCCCCACATCCCCATCGGCTTTGCACAGGCAGTGCCCGGCGGGCGGCACACGGAGGATGAGGGGGGCCCGTTGAGGCAGGTTCGCCCCCGTAAACCAGCTCTGAATAGCGGTGGGGTCCCGCAGCCCAGCCCCGTGCCAGAGCCCATCGCACCCAGGCTGTGGCCGTTATCTGTGGGGCTGCCGTGCAGTGGCTTGGACGTGGGGTGACGCGGGGGCCCGACCTCGGGGCTGCAGGGAACAAAGGGCACTTTCCTCCAGGCCTCTCGCACTTCTCCCAGTCACCATGAGCCTTTGAAGATTATCGAGAGTGGCCTTGCAATACCATCAGCCAGACTGCACGGAGGGGCACGGGGTTTTTGGGTGCTAGTTAAGTCAGACACCCTTAAAAGATGCATTTAAAACAAGGCTGCTGGGCCCCGCTCATGCCCCACAGCCCGAAGGAGATGTCGACACGGATGCACTTGGAGTTGAGCCATTTATTGGGGTAAATCTGGGGGGTACAGAGACCATCCCCCCATCCCGAGGTGGGCACGGAGGGGCGGGGAGGACCCCTCCAGCCCCCATGCTGGGCAGGGGGCAGAGCCAGGGTATCCACAAGCAGGGGCTGGTACCTGCGGGGGGAGGGAGGGATTCCCAAGGGCCCTGGCGGGGGGCAGGGACGCCCGGTGCGAGGGGTCTCCAGGGTGCTCTCACTTCTGCAGCCGCTTGATGCGGGCATCTATGTCCGCAAAGTTGTCCTCTACGATGGCCAGGTTTTCCTTCATTGTCTTCTGGACCTGGGCGGGGGGGGGGCAGGGGGGAAGGGGTGAGCAGGGGGGTCAGGAGGGGGACCCCACTCCACCCCAGCGGGTGGGTCTTGGTGGGACCCACCTCCGCCAGCAGCACGGTGTTGTCCTTGAGAGCACCAGCTATCTCCTGCTGCGTGGTGTCCAAGTGCACGAGGACCTGCCCGAACCGTGTGGCTGGGAGGGAGGAGAAAGCTCAGTGGTGGTGGTGGGGAGCAGTGCCCCCCCACCCCCACCCCGAGATGCTCCTGCTCACGCCGCGCCACTGTCCCCAACATCCCCTCCAGCCCCTCACCTTGCTCGTGCAGGTCCCTGAGGGTCACCAGCCTCTGCACAACATCGGGCAGGGTGCTGGCCACGGGGTCCCAGCGCTGCATCGTCTCATAGATCTGGTGGATCTGGGGGACGGGGCAGGGCAAGAAGGGTGTGGGGGGGGGTCCGCACAGTCTGGAGGGGGGGCTCCACATATCCCCCACCACGCCGGGGTTGCCTCTGGGGGGGCCCTCCCCAGCGGCTCTTACCTTGCTCTGGGTGTCGGCGTCTTGCACGGTTGCCTTGTGCTTGGCAATTTCATTCACCTTCCCCAGGACGCTCTGGGGAGCGGGGAGCAGATGTGAGCCCCCCAGCCCAGCAGTGCCCACCCCCAATTTCCTGGCCTTGGCCAGTGCCGTCTCGTGGCTCTCCCACGGCCCCACGACACCCACCGCGCAGCTCCCTCCTGCCGTCCCCCCTCACCTGGAGCCGGGCCTCCACTTGGTCCAGCACGGCCACGTCCAGGACGTTGACCTTGGCCTGCAGGATCTGCACGGTCTCCTGGGGAGGGGGAGCAGGGTGAGGGGGCGCACGGCAGCACCCTGGCACTGCCCCCCGCGAGTGCTATGGGCACGGGGAGCGGGGAAAGGGTCCCTGCGTGCCCCCCAGCCCCTGCTGGACTCACCACGAGGCTGGCGCCCTTCAGCCCGACCAGCAGTGGGTTCTGTGGGGAAGGAAATTGCATCAGTGGGGCAGGATGGCGGGCAGGAGCCCCGTGGCAGGGCAGGAGCCCCGGCCCCTCACCTGGCTGTCGGGCTCGCACCGCACCGTCGCCTCCAGCTGCGCCAGCCGCTTCTCCAGTTCCGCCATCTGGGGGAAGACGGGGGGGTGAGACGGCAGGGCACCCCGTTTTGGGGCCAGGCACAGCATCCCCCCCTCCCCACGCTCACCTTGGCGGTCTGGGCAAACTGCTCCTGCTCCGGCCTCCAGTACAGCTCAAAGGTGACGGCGTCTCCGGTGGGCGCCGGGGCTTTGGCGGGGCTCTTCCCTGGCGCCGCCTTGCTGCACTTTGCCACCTCCAGCTGCTGCAGCAGGCGCCTGGGCAGGGGGAAAGGTGGGCACGGGGCCCCAGCACGGCCCCGCGGGGCTGCTGCCATCCTCCCCGCGCTCCCCAAGCTGCGGCCCCGGGCTCCCAGCACCCCACTCACTTGGCCAGGGCACCGTCGGGGTCTGCAAAGTCGATGGCTGCGGTGGGGCCCAGCAGCTTCTCCAGGTGGCTGGAGACCAGATGCTGCTTCAGGCCCTCGACCTGCCTGGCCAAGGCCATGGGCGTCAGCTCCTCCTCTGCCGCCGACTCCTTCACCATGCTCTGGGGCGGGGGAAAGGCGGCCGTGTCACCCCCCTGGGACAGCCTCCCCAGCGGTCCCCAGCGCAGGGGGCATGCTCACCTGGATCTGCTCCACCTCCCTCACCAGCTCCTGCACCTCGTGCTGCAGCCGCTGGTACCGCTGCTGGGGCGTCTCTTTGGCACCAAGACCCTCGCCGAGCTGCAGAGGGAGCAACAGGGGGGTCAGGCGGGGGCTCACGGCCTGCCTGCGGCACCGGGCACCCATGGCAGGGGGGTTGGCTGGGATGCTGGGACCCAACTCCCCTCGGTGCCTGCCCAAACCTGCGCAGAAAGGCAAGAAAAGGGAGTGATCAGGGAGAACAAGCGGGTGAGGCCCTCGACAGACAGGTCGGAGCAGCCCCGTGTTCACAGGAACCTGGTGCTCCTGGGGGGCTTCAGAGAGCCCTGCTGGAGGGACAACACAGCAGGACATAAGCAGTCCAGGAGGCCCCTCAGTGCATCGACGACAACGTCCTCCTCCAAGTGACAGAGGAGCCAACGAGGAGGAGAGGGGCTCTGCTGAGCTCATCCTCACCAACAAGGAGGGGCTCACTGGGGATGTGGAGGGCAAAGGCAGCCTGGGCTGCAGCGACCATGAGATGGTGGAGTTCAGGATGCTGAGGGCGGGGAGGAGGGGGCTCACAGCCTTGGGCTTCAGGAGAGCAGACTCTGGCCCCTTCCGAGGTGTGCTTGGAAGAGTCCCCTGGGATCAGGCATTGGAGGGAAGAGGGGCCCAGGAAAGCTGGTTGATGTTCAAGGATCCCCTCCGCCCAGCTCCAGAGCGCTCCGTCCCAACGAGTGGGCAGTCAGGGAAGAAAGCCAGGAGGCTGCCTGGCTGAACAGGAGCTCCTGGGCAAACCCAGACACGGAAAGGAAGGAGGCAGAGCCTGGAGCAGGGACAGGGAACCTGGGAGGGAGAGAGACATTGCCCGAGCAGCCAGGGATGAGGTTAGGAAAGCCAAAGCCCAGCTGGAACTCAGCCTGGCCAGGGATGTCCAAGGCAACAAGAAGGGCTTCTGTAAGCGCTCAGGCGACAGAAGGATGGCGAGGGGAAAGGGGGGCCCGCTGGTGAACGAGGCGCGGGGCCTGGGGACACAGGAGGTGGGAGAGGCTGAGGCACTGAAGGCCGCCTTTGCCTCTGTTTCTACCAGCCCGACCGGCCTTCAGGAATGCCAAGTCACAGAGGCCGCGGGAAAGGCTGGGGCAAGGCAGACGTACCCTTGGCGGAAGAGGATCAGGGCAGGGAAGACTTCAGGGAACGGGACGGACAGAAGCGCCCAGGCACAGATGGGATGCACCCGCCAGGGCTGAGGGATCTGGCTGTTGGCATCTCAAGGCCACTCCTGATCATCTTTGATGGGTCACTGGGAGAAGCGCCAGACTGGAGGAGAGCGAATGTCACCCCCATCTTCAAGCAGGTCAAGAAGGAGGACCCAGGCAACCACAGGCCGGTAGCCTCACCTTCTTCCCTGGGAAGGCGATGGAGCAGCTACTCCGAAACCATTTCCAGGCGCACGAACAAAAAAACCATCACCAAGAGAAATCAGCATGGCTTCACCAAGGGGAAGTCATGCTTGACCAACTCGATAAACTTCTACAATGCAATGACTGGCCTGGGAGACGAGGAGAGAGCAGCGGGTATTGTCTACCTGGACTTCAGGGAAGCTCTGGACACTGTCTCCCACGAGATCCTCCAAGAGCAGCTGTGGAAGCCTGGGCTGGATGAGCAGGCAGTGAGGTGGACTGAAAGTGGCCGAACAGCGAAGCCCAGAGGGTGGTGGGCATCGGCCCAGAGTCTAGTTGGGGGTCAGCAACGACCGGTGTACCCCAGGGGTCAGTGCTGGGTCCGGTCCTCTTTACCATCTCCATTAACGATCTGGTGATGGGGCACGGCAAACCCTCCGCGAGTTTGCAGGAGACACCTCGCCGGGAGGAGGGGCTGAGGCGCCCGAGGGTCATGCTGCCATCCAGAGGGAGCTGGACAGGCTGGAGAAACGGGCCAACAGCAGCCTCATGGAGTTCAACGGGGGGAAGTGCAAAGCCTGGCTGCTGGGGAGGAACAACCCCCGGCACCAGGATACGCTGGGGGCCACCCAGCTGGAAAGCAGCTCTGTGGAAAAGGCCCCGGGGGTCCTGGTGGACACCAAGCTAAACGTGATGCGGCAAAGGCAGCTAACGGTGTCCTGGGCAGCATGAGGAGCGTTGTGGTCGAGGGAGGTGATCCTTCCCCTCTCCTGCTGGAGAGACAGCAGCCAGCCCCTGCTGGCTGCTGGGGCCACAGCGGGCGTGCTCTGTCCCGTGCTGGGCTCCCCAGTACGAGAGAGACACGGACAGACCGGAGCGAGTCCAACAAATGGCTGCGACGGCGCTGACGGGGCTGGAACATCTCTCCTATGAGGAAAGGCTCAGAGAGCTGGGACGGTTCAGCCCGGAGGAGAGAAGGCTCAGGGGGGATCTTATCAATCCCCGCAGGGAGGGTGCCAAGAGGACGGAGCCTGGCTCTTCTCAGTGGTGCCCAGTGCCAGGACCAGAGGCCATGGGCACAAACTGAAGCGCAGGAGGTTCCCCCTGAACACCAGGAAACACTTTTTTCCTGCGAGGGCCACCATGCACTGGCACGGGTTGCCCACAGAGACGGTGGAGTCTCCGTCCTTGGAGCTAGTCCGAAGCCAGCAGAAGCCACCTGGACGCGGTCCTGGGCAGCCAGGTCTAGGTGGCCCTGCGTGAGCAGGGGTTGGACCAGATGACCTCCAGAGGTCCCTTCCCACCTCCCCCCTTCCGTGATTCCGTGTGATTTGTGGCCCTGGGCAGGGACGTCACTGTGGGGTGAGTGGGGACGAGGGACCGTGCACTGGGGTGGCTCAGATCCCCGTGCGCTCGGGACTCACCATTTCATACTCCCCCGACTCGTAGCCCGTTGTCCTGGTCTTGCTGACGCTGTCAGAGAAATCTGGAGGAGGAAGAGCAGGGTGTCACCCCAAAACACGCGGGGTGGCTGTGCTCTCCCTAGGGTGGGCCCAGGGACCCAGGCTCACCACAGCCCACCCTTCCCCGACCCCCCCAGCTCACCCACTCCCTTGGTGCCCAGGCGCTTGTCCCTGAACTTCTCGTACGCGGCGTTGGGGTTGATGATGAGGTGCTCCACGCTGGTGCTGGTGAGCTCCTCCTGCACACAACGCTCAGCATTAGGGACAAGGCAGCCACGGGGGTTTGTCGGCAGAGCTGCCGCCTCCCTGCAGCGCCAGCGGCCATCCGGGGCCGGCACTGCGAGAGGACGGACAGTAACGGGGGGGCGAAGGTGGCCCCATCCTCCCCAGGTTGGGGCACAGCCCCCAGGGACTGACACGCAGGGACAGAACCAGGCAAAGGGTCTGGCCAGGGCAGCGGGGGCTGTCCAGGACGCGGCACGTCCCCAGCGCCTGCCGCAGGGACATCAGACCCCTGGCCTGGCCCAGCTCGGTGGGCAGGAAACCCCCCCGAGGGCCCGGCAGCAGGGCCAGAGGTGCAAGTGTACAGCGAGGCGTGAAACCTTTCGGCAGCCCCACGACCAGGATCAGGAAACCTGCTGCCGAGCGCCTGCACGTCATGGGCAGCCAGGGCAGCCCCTGGCCCAGCAGGGCTGGAACTGCCCCACGGCCACGTTTTGGGGCGGCTCCCACCACCCCGGGGGCATCGGGGGGGTTGCGGGAATTCAACCCCTCACAGAGCAAACGGGCTTTGCCGGGAGCCTGGCAGGGAGAGTGCAGGTGGTGAGTCTGGGCTCTCCTGGCCCCCTGCCGTGGTTGGGGTGCCCCGACCCAGCAGAGCCCTGCGGGAGGCACCCGAAGGACCCTCCCGCCTGCTGCCCTGGGCCACAGCAGCCCCCCTCCAGCCCCCGCACCCGGCTGTGGCCTGAAGCACTTTCGGGGAGCCCTGGTGCGCTGCAGATGGACAAGAAGGGGTGAGAGCAGCGGCAGCAGCGCTAGCAGCGTTAGCGGGGGCCGTCCGGCTGGGGGGAGGCAGCGGTGAGCGCCCGCGAGCAGAGCGCAGGGTTACGGCGGCCGACGGACGGGCTCTTACCAGCTCCTTGCGTTTCCCAGAGGTGAGAAAGTCAGAGCAAGGTTAGGAGCAGAGGGGGGAGAGAGAGACAAAAATCGCATTAGAAGGTTTGTCCCATGCACAGCCCGCCGTCACACACGTCCCTGCGCCGAGGCTGCTGCCAGGGTGGCCCCGCTGGCCCCGGGCGAGGGCTCAGGAGCCATGCGGGACGCGGGGGCCGCCAGCGCGGAGGTGAGCACAGCAGTGGGGGGCAGCGGCTGCCAGAGAGGGGGGTAGCGGCGGGCTGGACCCCTCAGCCGGACGCCCCGGGGCAGCCAGGGCTGGGGGCAGCTGGGGACGTACTGGTCATGGACACCGTGAAGGGTGGCTGAGGCACCCAGAGGAAGCGTGGGAGCAGGATGTGGCCGGAGTCTGGGGACGACACGGCCAAGCCCCCACTTGGATAACCTCCCTCCAGCTCTTCTCTCCCCTGCGGGGGATGTGAGCAGAGCCTGGGGCAGGACGGGCCCCCACGGAGCAGCCCAAGGCCTGGCATGTCCCCGGGGCTCCTGGGGGTAGAGGGAGGCATCGGCTGCGGTCCGGGGGGCAAAACCCCCACGCTGGTCCCTGGAGGGGCACAAGCTGTGCCCTGCTTTGCAGCCAGCCCCGTGCTGTGCTGGCAGCAGGGATGGGGGCTCAGTGCGGCCCCTCTCGCCTGCCCGTGCCCTGCCCAGCCCCGCTGCATGCTCTAAGGCCTGGCAGGATGGGCTGCGGCGGGATGGCAGCAACCGCCCCTGGGCAGTGCCCCTCTGCACAGGCAGCATCGCTGGGGAGGGCACGAGGCCGCCGGGGCAGGAGCGCGGCGTGGCTGAGACCCGTCGTGGGGGGCCAGGGGTCCCTGGGGTCCCGAAGGACAAGGAGGGCAGCGCGTGCAGTCAGGCAGGGCAGATGCAAAGAGGGCAAGGGGGAGCAGGGAGGCGGCAGCAGCACCACGTCGCACCTGGGGACCCACAGCCGCTGCCAGCCGCCTCCCCTCCGCCCCACGGCACGGTGACCCACAGCCGGGACCAGGCGATGCAACGGCAGGCAGCGGCTACGGGACCCCCTGCACATCTACCGCATGCAAAAATCAACCCCAAAGGGCATGCAAAACTGAAGGAGCAAACGGGCTTACTTGTGCAAACTAGTGTCCAGGCAAGGTGGGGAGCAGGGAGGGGAAGAGCGGTGGGAAAACTCAGGTCAGTTCAGTGCGTGAGAGCCAAGAAACACAACGAAGCTGCGCGAGGGGCTCCCGGGAGAGGAGACGACAGCAATTAAAACCCGGCAACCCTTCCCCTCCTGCCTGCAACGGGGGCCACAGGGGAGGGAAAACACTGGGGGAATCACCGCTGCGGCACCGCTCTGTTCTCGGGCACCATTTCGGCGTCACCGAGGCGTGACGGGGGCAACTTTGGGTGGAAACAACCCGTTTCAGCCCGTCTTGCTGCCCTGGCTCTCGCAAGGGATCTCTCTGGCCCCCTCATAATTGGGGGCCGCGTGCCCAGCGCGCCCCTGCCCCGCCTGCAGCGTACGGTGCCATGCCAGCTCACGCGCGGTGGGGCCGCGCCGACCCCGCGTCCCCCACAAATGCTGGCTACGCCGCGGGGGGAAGCTGGGTCTCGCCTGCTCGGGGCAACCGGGAGCATGTGCCAGCGGAGCAGGGCCCGGCGGGGACCCACCAGCCCTCTGGGCCATGATGCACGAGCACCCGTCGGCTTTCAGCCTCACCGGCAGAGCCGGGGATCACCATGCAGCCCCGGGTGCGCCCCTCGTGCCATGCCAGCCTTGAGGACGGGCCCCCGCCGTCACCCCACGTCCAAGCCACTGCGTGGCAGCCCCACCGATAACGGCCACAGCCTGGGTGCGATGGGCTCCGGCACCGGGCTGGGCTGTGGGACCCCGCCGCTCGTCGGAGCTGGTTTATGGGGGCGAACCCGCCTCAACGGGCCCCCCTCGTCCTCCGTGTGCCGCCCGCCGGGCACTGCCTGTGCAAAGCCGATGGGGACGGAGGGCTGGCCAGCCCTGCTCACTTCTGCTGCCCTCGGCCGCGTTACGCAGGACGCGGATGCCGGGGATGGGGACGGCCACCCTGCGTGGGCTGGGGGCTGCGCCCTGCCCTCGCTTCTTGGCCCCCCAAAGCACCGGCAGCCTGACGGATGGGGGTGGCGCGTCGCTGGGACACGTCACCGGGGGGGACGTGGCACTGCAGGGGCGCACGTGGGGACAGGAGCCGTTTCCCTGCCACGGTGCTGGTCCCGCTGCGCCGGACGGCTGCGGGATGGGGGCACGGGCACACTCGCTCGCCCCCGCCCCGCGGCACGGCACGGCCAGGCCTTACCGCCTCGAACTCGGCCTGGTCGTCCTCGGGCAGGTCGCTGGTCTCGTACACGTCGGGTTCGTTCCAGGCCTGGGGCACAAACGGGCTCCGGTGAAAGCCCAGCTCTCCTCAGCTATTTATCATCCCTTTGTGATCAAATACCCCACAACTGCCCCAAACTGCTTACGACACCCCCCAGCCCACGGACCCCCGCGGCGGCTCCCTGCCCCCACACCCCCCATCTCCCCAGACACTCCACATCCCTTCTGGGCACCCCTGACGTCCCCAAACTCCCCACGCTCTGCCCCCGGCCCCCCGACACCTCCAAATGCCCGGGGCCCTGACAGGTACCCCCGTTCCCACAATCGCCCCCAATACCCCGGGTACTCCCAACCCCCCCAGAGACGCCTGTTCCCCCCAGACAGTCCCCAGTGCCCCCCAGCTCCCCAAACACCCCATTTACAGCCCCGGCCTCCTCAGGTCCCCCCGGACACCCCAAATGCCTCCAATCCCCCCCGGGTGCCCCCTCTAACACCCTCCATTCCCCTGACACCCCCGGTCTCCCCAAATGCCCCATTTCCTGACCCAGATCCCCCCGATCCCTCAGAACACCCAAACCCCTCCGATCCCCTCGGTCCCCATCAATCCCCACAGTTCCCCCAGACACCCCCCCCCACGATCAGCTCAGACACCCCCCCCCATCCCCCCAATCGTCTCATTCTCCCCCGGGGCCCCTGAGCCCCTCAGACCCTCCGACCCCATCAGACCCCCCCAGATCTTCCCGGCCCCCTCGGACCACCTCGGTACCCCCGACCCTCCCAGACCACCTCATTCTGCCCCAGCCCACGGCTCCCCTCACATCCCCCAATTCCCTCAGACCCCCCAAATCCCCCCGATCCCCTCATTCTCCCCCAGCCCGCCCTGGATCCCCTCAGACCCCCCCGTTACCGAGCCCCCGTTAGCGACCCCCGCGATCTCCTCACACCCCCTTTGACCCCCTCAGTCCCCCCGATCCCCTCAGACCCGCCCAGGCCCCCCCGATCCCCCCCGGCCCGCTCCCGCACTCACGATGCCGGGCAGGTCGGCGTACTTGGGGTCGGCCATGGCCGGGGGCCGGTAACGGGGTGGTGTCAGTAACGGGTGGTCGGTAACGGGGGGGGTCGGTAACGGGGGGGTCGGTAACGGGGGGGTCGGTAACGGGGGGGTCGGTAACGGGGGGGGTAGCGGGGGGCCGGTAGCGGAGGTCGGTAAGACGTTGGGGTCGGTAACGAGGGGTCGACAAGTGGGGGGGTCTGTAAGGGGTGGGGGTCGGTAACGGGGGGTCGGTAACGGGGGGGGGGGTTCGGTGCCCGGGGCCGGTGCCGAGCAGGGCCGGGGCGGGCGGGGCGAGTCTCGCGAGAGCAGCGGGCGGGGCGGGGGCGGGGCCGTCGGGGGCGGGGGCGGGGCGGGGCCTGCGCGGGGGGTGGGGGGCACACGGGGAGAGAGACACGGGAGGGCAGACACGGGTGGGGGACACACGGGTGGGGGACACACGGGTGGGTTTCCCAGGGGCTCACGGGGTGGTGGACGGGTGGGTCCGTACAGGGGGCGCTCACGGTGGGGGACATGGGGGGGCACACACAGGCTGGGTGACGGGGCGGGGCACACGGGTGGGTACCCACGGGGGGGCACACGGGCTGTGTCACACGAGGGGGCTGCCCACTCCCGCCCGTGGGAGTGCCCCGGGGGTGAGCTCCGTGCATGCACCCTTGTGTGTTTTGGGGGTCACGGGGGGGGGGGGCGGCGGTGCCCCCTGACTGCGCGTCCCTGCCTCCGCCTGGACCCCCAGGCCTACGCAGGGCCACCAAGGACACGAGTGTGCCCGGCCTCAGCGCTGGGGGCGGGGGGGGGGGGGGGGAGGGGGGGAGGCGTGAGTCAGGACTGCTGGCTTCCCGCGTGGGGGAGGGGAGCTGGACCTGCGCCGACCCCCCCATCCCCAGCCGGGACAGGGTCCTGCCCCCCCGCAATGAATCAGCACTTCGAGGGGACGCTTCCCAGGGCCGGGCATGTGTGTCCCCCATCCCCGTCCACCTTAAGAGCCGCGGGCAGCTCCACCTTAACGCGGGGGGGTGGGGGGGGGCGTGTGCGTGCGGGGGGCGGCCTCCCCCCTCCCCATCACCCGGTACCGGGGCTGCAGTGGCGACAGCAGCGCGGTCACTGGAGCAGGGGGCAGCAGGAGCGCTGCGGAGCATCCCCCGCCCGGCGCCGCCCTCCCGCCGCATCCCGCATCCCTGGGTAGCATCCTGCATCCCTGGGTACCACCCGGCATCCCGGGCAGCATCCTGCATCTCTGAGCAGCATCCTGCATCCCTGGGTACCACCCGGCATCCCGGGCAGCATCCTGCATCCCTGAGCAGCATCCTGCATCCCTGGGTACCACCCGGCATCCCGGGCAGCATCCTGCATCCCTGAGCAGCATCCTGCATCCCTGGGTACCACCCGGCATCCCGGACAGCATCCTGCATCCCTGGGTACCACCCTGCATCCCTGGGCAGCATCCTGCATCCCTGGGTACCACCCAGCACCCCTGGGCAGCATCCTGCATCCCTGGGCAGCATCCTGCATCCCTGGGTAGCACCCAGCACCCCTGGGCAGCATCCTGCATCCCTGGGTACCGCTTGACCCTTAGGCTGTAACCAGCATCCCCGGGTGACATCCCACACCCTTGGGTACCAACAGCACCCTTAGGCCTCCCCCTCCGGCCCCCCCAATCTCTTCCTGACGCCCCCTGGGCCCCCCCCCGCCATGGCCGAGCCCAGCACCGAGTGCAGCATCAAGGTCCTGTGCCGGTTCCGGCCCCTCAACCAGGCGGAGATCCTGCGGGGAGACAAATTCCTGCCCGTCTTCCAGGGGGACGACAGCGTGGTGGTGGGGGTGAGTACGGGGGCGGGGGGGGAGACAGGGAGCGGGGATGGGGGCACAGCCGGAGGGTGGAGGGGGGATAGCCAGGGTGGGGGGTGACCGGCCGGAGGGGGGACACACAGTCAGCTTGGGGGGGCAGAGCCTGTTTGGGAGGAGGGGGGCATCGCCCTGGGTGTGGCCGGTGCCCAAATGGACCCATCCCCCCCCCAGGGCGTTTCCCCAGCCCCCCCCCATGCCCCTCCCTTACCCTCCCCCCCATTCCTTGTTTAAGGTTCCCGGCACTCCCAGTTTCCCCCAGTCTGGCCCAGCGCGGGGCGGGGGGGGGAGGTTGTTTACAATGAGCAGAGACGCCCTGACCCCCCCGGGGGGGGCACGATCGGGCCCCGAGGGCAGCATCGGGGGGGGAGGGGGGCGCGTTGCCGCAGAACCTGCCCCCCCCCCCCCCGCTGCGGCCCAGCCCTTTGTTAGGGGGTGAAGCCGGGGGGGGGCTCAGGGACCGCGGCCAAGCCCCCAGTATAACGTCCCCCCCCCCAAATGCTCCCCCCCTCCTTATACGGGCCCGGGTACAGGGTGTGGGGGTCTCCCGCAAGGAGGGGCCCGCCCTGCCTGGGCAACCTGGCCCTGGGGGGGGACGGGGGGGGAAGGTGTGGGGGTCCTTGGGGTGGCGGTGGCAGCGGGGGTCCCCCGGGGGTGCCGTGGGGCGGGAGGAGGCGGCGGGGGGAGCTGTGCCGGCTCCGTGGGTGGTGTTGTGTCGCTGTGCGGTTGTCCCGGCGCAATGCGGGGGTGTTGCGTGGGGCTGTTGTGCGGGTGGGGGCGGGGGGTGAGCAGCGGGGGCTGCGTGGGGTGGTTGTGCGTGGGGGGGGGGGGTGCGTGGGGGGGATGCGTGACCGCCGGCGGGCGGGGCGGGTGTGCCTGCGCCGTGCTGCGGGGGTTGCGCTGGGCCCGGTGCGGGGGGGGCGGAGGGGGGGGGGCTGGGGGGGGCGGGCCGGTGCCGCCAGCTGTCCCCGTGTCCGTGTGTCCCCGTGTCCGCGTGTCCCCGCGGTGGCTGCGGCGGTTCAGCACCGGGGCCTGGACAGCTCCCGGCCGCGGGGGGCGGGGGAGGACGGGGTGGGGGTGTATGGGGGGGCTGGGGGAGTCTATGGGGGTGTTTGGGGGGGCTGGGGGTGTATGGGAGGGCTGGGGGTGTTTGGGGGGGCTGGGGGTGTATGGGAAGGCTGGGGGTGTGGGGGGGCTGGGGGAGTCTATGGGGGTGTTTGGGGGGGCTGGGGGTGTATGGGAAGGCTGGGGTTGTGTGGAGGCTGGGGGAGGCTATGGGGGTGTTTGGGGGGGCTGGGGGTGTATGGGAGGGCTGGGGGTGTGGGGGGGCTGGGGGAGCCTATGGGGGTGTTTGGGGGGGCTGGGGGTGTATGGGAGGGCTGGGGGTGTGGGGGGGCTGGGGGAGGCTATGGCGGTGGGGGGTCTGGGAGTGGGGGGTGTATGGGGGGACTGGGGGTGTGGGGGAGTGCATGGGGGATTGGGGGAGTCTATGGGGGTGTATGGGGGGTCTGGGAGTGTGGGGGGTGTATGGGGGGCTGGGGGTGTATGGGGGTGTATGGGGGCTGGAAGAGTCTATGGGGGTGTAGGGGAGGCTGAGGGGTCTATGGGGGGCTATGAGGATCTGTGAGGGTCTATGGGGGCCTATGCAGGGGGCTGGGGGTGTACAGGGGTGTATGGAGGGCTGGGGGTCTATTGGGCTGTAGGGGGGACTGGGGGTATGTGGGGGTGTATGGGGCTGTATGGAGGGGTTGGAGATCTATGGGGGTCTATGGGGGGCTGAGGAGTCTATGGGGGACTGTGGAGCTGTAGGGGACTTCTGGGGGTCTATGGGGGTGTATGGAGGGGCTGAGGGGCCTATGGAGGTGGGGGGGGATTGGGGGACTATGGGAGCCTATGGAAGGGCTGAGGGGCCTGGGGGGGTGTATGGAGCTGTATGGCAAGACTGTGAGCCTATGGGGGTATATGGGGAGTCTATGGGGAGGTTATAGGGGAGTCTATGCAGTTCTGGGGGTCTAGGAGGGTGTATGGGGGTCCAAGGGTATACAGGGGTATACAAAGAGTGTGAAGTGTATGGGGAGTGGATTGGGGGTCTGGGGTATATGTGGGTGTTAGGGGAGCCGGGGGGGTGTATGGGGTCTGGAGTACCTGGGAGTGTGGGGGGCGTATATAGGGTTCTGGGGTGCAGGGGGTTATATGGGGGACGGGGTGGTAAATGGGGGGCCTGGGGGAGGTGTGGGGTCCTAAGGGGTTCAGGGGATTATGGGGGCCGGGGGGGGGACTGGGGGGCTGGGAGCATAATGGGGTACATTGGGGAGCCTCAGGTGGTCTATGGGGGGCTTGGGGCTTATGAGGAGCTGGGAGGGGTGGGGAATGGGGGGTGGGGGTGTTGGAGGATGTATATGGGGTGGGGGATGGGGGTGTGTGAGGGAGCATATGGGAGGGCAGGGCGTATATGTAGGGGGCAGGCAGTGAAGGGGGGACTGATGGTATAGGGGGAAGTATGGGGAGGGCATGGGTGTATGGGGGGCCCATGGGATTTGGGGGGGCAGGGCGTTGTGAGGGGGTTGGGGCTGTATGAGAGGCCCCCTGCAACCTCCCACCTCCCTTACTGGGATTCACTGGAACTTACTGGTCACCCTGCAAGGGGAGCCCTGTGGCCAGCACAGCCCCCAGCACCTTGTGGGGGTCTCTCCTGGCCACTGACCGCCATGTCCCCTCGCTCCAGGGCAAACCCTATGTCTTCGACCGCGTCTTCCCCCCCAACACCACCCAGGAGCAGGTCTACCATGCCTGTGCCATGCAGATTGTCAAGGGTGAGGGCCAGGGGCTTGGGGGAGCCCTGGGGAATGTCCCGGGGGGGGGGGTCCTAGCTGTGGGACCGTCCTCCAGGGACACCCAGATCCATGGGGACATTGGAGGGTGCTGGGAGGTGACAGGGGCAGGTTGGGGGGGGGGGTGATGCTGGCATGGGGAGATGCACAGGAGGTCCTTAAGGGTGTCCAGCAGGTCTTGGGGTCTCTGCAGGACTTTGGGGGGGTTCTGCAACCTCCAGAGGGGTTGGGGTTATCTGTGGGGTCTTTTGGGGTGTCTCAGGGGTCCTTGGGCATCGCTGGAGGTCTTGGAGGTGATCTTAGGTGCCTGGGGGGGGTCAGGGAGCCCTTGGGGTCTCAGGGGGAGTCCCTCGAGGTTTGGGGAGGCTATGAGGTCCCTGAGGGTTCTGGAAGTTCTTGGCGGTTCCTGGGAGTCGCTGAGGGGCTTCTGTCCACCCTCACCCCTCCCCACAGACGTGCTGGCTGGGTACAATGGCACCATCTTCGCCTATGGGCAGACATCATCGGGCAAGACCCACACCATGGAGGTGAGGGGCCAGGGGGGCTTCGGGGGCAGCGCTCAGCACCCCCTGGGCCCTGACATCCCCCTAGTGCTCACCACCCCACCCCTCCACTCAGGGCAAGCTGCACGACCCCCAGCAGATGGGCATCATCCCACGCATCGCCCAGGACATCTTCAACCACATCTATGCCATGGATGAGAACCTCGAGTTCCACATCAAGGTAGGGACTGGGGGGAACTGGGAGCACTGGAAGAACTGGGGGGACTTGGAGGTCGGGTCCTGACCCCCACACACACCCTGACACCCCCCATTCCCTCCTACCAGGTTTCTTACTTTGAAATTTATCTGGACAAGATCCGGGACCTGCTGGACAGTGAGTCGGGGGGGGAGGCACTGGGGAATGCTGGGTGGCACTGGATGGGTATTGGGGAGCACTGGGAGTCAGTGAAAGGGTATGGGGAAGCACTGGGAGGCACTGGATGGCACTGGGAGCTCCTAGAGCATGTTGGGGGGTCACCACCACCCCAGCCCCCCACCCCATCTCCCCCCCTACCAGTGACCAAGACCAACCTGTCAGTGCACGAGGACAAGAACCGGGTTCCCTACGTCAAGGTGAGGAGCAGCTCAGAGGGTCCCTTGGGTGGGGGACCCCAAAGGGCACCCCCAGTGGGGGGGCTGGGGCTGACCCCTAGGCTTACCCCCTGTACCCCCAGGGCTGCACTGAGCGCTTCGTCTCCAGCCCAGAGGAGATCCTGGATGTGATCGATGAGGGGAAATCCAACCGGCATGTGGCTGTCACCAGTGAGCACCCTGGGGGCATGGGGAGGGCAGGCAATGGGGGGGGCTATGGGGTGCTGGTCCCTGCTGTGCAGGGTGCTGTGGGGTGTGTGGGGTGCTGGAGGGTTCTAGGGCACCTTGGGGGTCCCTAGGGTGCTGTAGGAGTCATTGGGGCACCATGGGGGTCCTTGGGACATCATGAGGTCCCTGGGACATTGGGGGTCCCTGAGGTGCTCTAGGGTCCTTGGGGTGCTGTAGGAATCATTGGGGCATCATGGGGTTCCCTGGGACATTGGGGGGGTCCCTGAGGTGCTGTAGGGTCCTTGGGGTGTTGTAGGAATCATTGGGGCATCATGGGGTTCCCTGGGACATTGGGGGTCCCTAAGGCACTGTAGGAGTCATTGGGGCACTATGGGGTCCCTGGAGTATTGTGGGGGTCCCTGGGGTGCTGTGGAAACCATTGGGGCACCATGGGGTTCCCTGGGACATTGTGGGCTCCCCGGGGTGCTGTAGGGTCCCTGGGGTGCTGTAGAGGTCATTGGGCTACCACAGAGTCTCTGGGGAATAATGAGGGTCCCTGCAGTGCAGTGGGGGACCCCTGGGGCACTGTGAGGTCTCTGGGGCATTGTGGGGTGCTGCAGGGGTCCCGCGGGGTGTGGGGGTCCCCGGGAGCTGGAGATGTGGGCATGCAGCCTCTCCCTGTGCCCACAGACATGAACGAGCACAGCTCCCGCAGCCACAGCATCTTCCTCATCAACATCAAGCAGGAGAACGTGGAGACGGAGCAGAAGCTCAGCGGGAAGCTCTACCTGGTCGACCTGGCCGGGAGCGAGAAGGTTGAGGGGACCTCAGTGCTGAGGGACCCTGGGGGGCTTGGGAGGGGGGTTCTGGAGTGGGGGTCTTTGGAGGGCCCTGGGCTGCAGTATGTGGGACTGGGGGGGCTCTGGGGGAACTTGGGTGGAGGATGTCCCCGAGGGGGACATAGGGCGGGGGGCCTTGGGGGGGTCTGTGGGCTGTGGGACACTGGGGTTAGGGGTCTTCAGGCTGGAGTGGGTCTTTGGATGAAGGGTCTCTGGACTGGGGGTCTCTGGGGGTCTACTGGCCAGTGGCATCCTTGAGTTTGGGGGTCTTGGGGGGGTTCCTGGGCTGGGGGTGTCCCTGGGGTGGAGGTCCCTGGGGTAGGGGTGGCCATGTGGGGGTCTCTGAGCTGCCCGGCCCCACAGGTCAGCAAGACAGGGGCTGAGGGGGCTGTGCTGGATGAGGCCAAGAACATCAACAAGTCACTGTCGGCGCTGGGCAACGTCATCTCGGCCCTGGCTGAGGGCACGGTGAGAGCCTGCGTGTCCCCCTCCGCTGGCCCCCCACCCGCCTGCTCTGCCCCAGGGACCCTGGGGCTGGGGGGGACCCTGCTGAGCCCCTGTGCCCCCCCCCCCCCGCAGAAGGCTTACGTGCCCTACCGGGACAGCAAGATGACGCGGATCCTGCAGGACTCGCTGGGGGGAAACTGCCGCACCACCATGTTCATCTGCTGCTCTCCCTCTAGCTACAACGACGCCGAGACCAAGTCCACCCTCATGTTTGGGCAGAGGTAGAGGAGGGGGCCAGGGATGTTGGGGTGCCCCTGCACACTTCTGCACCACTCTGCACCTCAGCTGTGCCCCAACGGCACCCCATGCAGCCATTGCACCCCATCTGCACCCCATGCAGCCATTGCACCCCACCTGCACCCCACCTGCACCCCAACAGCACCCTATGCACCCATTGCACCCCACCTGCACCCCATGCACCCATGTGTCCCAACTGCATCTCAACTGCACCCCAACTGCATCCCAACTGCACCCCATGCACCCGTTGTGTCCCAACTGCACTCCATGCATCCATTGCAACCCAGCTTCACCCAAACTGCACTCCATGCACACGTTGCACCCCAGCTGCACCCCATGTACCCATTACAACCCAACTGCGCCCCAACAGCACCCATTGCACCTCAACTACACCCCAACTGCACTCCATGCACCCATTGCAGCCCAGCTGTACCTCAACAGCACCCCATGCACCTGTTGTACCCCAAGTGCACCCCATGGGCTCATTGCACACCAACTTCACCCCAAGAGCACCCATTACACCCTAGCTCCAGTCCTTGTACCTCAAGTGCATCCCAAGCACCCAGTGCACTCCAGCTGCACTCTATCAGCACCCCATGAACTCCAACCGCACCCCTCGCACCCGTTGCATGCCAACTGCACCCCAACAGCACCCATTGCACCCCAACTGTACCCCCACACCCCTCAGGGGGAAAAGGGGTCTGCATCAGGGGTCCCCAGACCTGGGAGGGCAGTGGGGGGAAGGTGGACCCTGAGAAGGGGGTCACTGTGGTGGGCACCTCAGGGGGGTCCCTGGGGGATGCTGCCTGGAAGGGGGGAGCAGGGGGGGGTCCCAGTTGAGGGGTCCCTCCCTCCATCAAGGGCCAAGACCATCAAGAACACAGCGTCAGTGAACCTGGAGCTGACGGCTGAGCAGTGGAAGAAGAAGTATGAGAAGGAGAAGGAGAAGAACAAGGCGCTGAAGGAGACCATCGGGAAGCTGGAGGCTGAGCTGAGCCGCTGGCGGAGTGGTGAGGGGGGACCCCAGCGTCCGGGAGGAGACCCCAACCCGCTCCCCCTCACAAGTGCCGAATGGGGAAACTGAGGCTGTGTCCCCAGGGGAGGCCGTGCCTGAGACGGAGCAGCTGAGCGGGGCCGAGGCGGAGACCGGGACGGGCGAGGGGACGGGTGAGGGGACGGAGACAGGACCCATCAGCGAGACCCCCCTCAACGATAACAGCTCCTCCATTGTCATCCACATCTCTGACGAGGAGCGCCGCAAGTACGAGGAGGAGATCCGCAAGCTCTACAAGCAGCTGGATGACAAGGTGGGGACCCACCAGACCCTTCCCTGGGTTCCCTGGGGACCCGCAAAGACCCTTCTAGACCTACCAGGACCCCCCAGGACCACTGAGACTCCCCAGGACCCTTGGGGACCTCCAGTCCCCCCAGCATCCCCCAGGACCCTGAGCACCCCAGGACCCCCTGGGACCTTCTGGCAGCCTCCAGAACCCCCCAAGACCTCCCCTGCTGCCCCCAGCCCCTCGGGGCCTGCCAGCACCGACCCTCCCATCCTTCCCCGCAGGATGATGAGATCAACCAGCAGAGCCAAATCATGGAGAAGCTCAAGCAACAGATGCTGGACCAAGAGGAGGTGAGGGGCCCACTCCTGCCCCCGCCAGCCCCTATGTCCCCCCATCTCTGTCTGACTGACCTCGTAACCTCACCCTGCTGGGACCGTGGACTGATTCCTCTGGGCCCCCACCCAGATCCCCTGGGACCCATTTGGACCCCTCTGGGATCCCCACCCTGATCACTTGAACCCCCCCACCCACCCTGAGCCCCTGGGACACCCCAATCTGACCCCTGGGACCACCCCAATGTGACCCTGTTGGAACCTCTCTGGGACCCTCACTATGAGCCCTGGGACCTCCACCCTGACCCACTGGACCCCTCTGGGACCCCCACCCTGACCCCTGGAACTACTCTGGGAGCCTCACCCTGACCCCCAGGATCCCCACCCTGATCCCTGGGACCCCCCCAACCTGACCCTGCTGTAACTGCTCTGGGGGTAGCCTGACCCCTGGGACTACACTGGGATCCCCACCCTGGCCCCCTGGATGCCCCTGGGACCCCCACCCTGAGGCCCTGGGGTCCCCCAACTTGACTCTGCTGGAACCCCTCTGAGACCCCTCCCTGGGCACCCTGTGGACCCCTCCACCCCGACCCCTGGGCCCCCCTGGGCCCCCCTGGGACCCACACCGATGCCCTGGACCCCTCCACTCTGACCACTTGGGACCCCTCTGGGACACCCACCCCGACCCCCTGGACCCCTCTGGGCCCCCCAGGTGCTGGCGGCAGCACGGGGGGGCGGGGAGGCAGCACGGCGGGAGCTGGCAGCGCTGCGTGCCGAGCATGGGGCGGCCCGTGCCGAGGTGGCCGAGGTGCTGGCGGCACTGGAGGAGCTGGCACGGAGCTACGACCGCAAAGCACAGGAGGCTGAGGACACCGGCCGCCACAACCGCCGGCTGGCCGACGAGCTGGCCCGCACTGAGGTGACCCCCCTGGGACCCCCAGCTGGGACCCCCAACAGGCAGCCAACTGGGTTTCCCAATGGGATCCTACAGGGAACTGTGAAGGGCACCAAACTGGGATCCCTGCTGGGAACCCCACTAGATCTCACTGGGAACCCCAAAGTGGCTCCTCAACTGGGAACCCCACTAGAACCTTACTGGGAACCCCAATTGCCAGCCCAACTGGATCTCTACTAGGATCCCCACTAGATCCTATTGGGATCCCCCAAACTGGCTCCACAGCTGGGAACCCCACTAAGACCCTACTGGGAACCCCAGTGGGCACCCAACTGGGATCCCTACTGGACCCTATTGGGATCCCCCAAACTTGGTCCTCAACTGGGAACCCCACTAGAACCTTACTGGGAACCCCAATTGCCAGCCCAGCTGGGACCTCTACTGGGATCCCCAAAGTGGCTCTTCAACTGGGAACCCCACTGGGAAACCTACTGGTGACCCTCAGTGTCCCACGGGGACCCCACTGGGAACCTTGACTGGCAAATGGGACCCAGACCAGGAATAATCTGGGACACCCATCAGCACCCCAGCTGGGGCCCCTAGAGGCAGGGCCCCTCCACACCAGCACCCCGGGACCACACTGGGATCTGACATTTGGGACCCCCAGGTCCAAACCAGACCCAAACTGGGACCCCCCAGCCCTGAACCAGCAACCCTCAGAGCCCAGTCCCAGGTCCAAAGTCCCCAGGTCCACACTGGGACTCCCAGACCCAAATTGGGATGCTCTGGGCCAGGGACCCCCTAAAACAGAAGCCTCAGACCTGGGGGACCCCTAAACCCCAAACCAGACCCCAAAGAGAGGGATCCCCACACACACCCCTCAAATGAGACCCCAAAGAGGGGGACCCCCCAAATCATACCCCAAGAGGGCCCCCCCTCCCCAAACCAGGCTGCAAAGAGGGCCCCCCCCACTCCAAACACACCCCAAAGAGGCAACCCTACCCTCATCAAACCAGTCCCCAAAGAGGGGGCACACCCCAAAGAGGGGACCCCCCCCCCAAAACCAGACCCCAGAGAGGAGACCCCCAAAGAGGGACCGCCCACACTCTCCAAACCAGACCCCAAAGACGGATCCTCCACCCTAAACACTCCAAAGAGGAGACCCCCATCCACCCCTCAAACCAGACCCCAAAGATGGGGAACCCCCCCAAAACCAGATCCCAAACGGGGAGACTCCCCCCTTAAACTGGGATGCCAGAGTGGGTGTTCCCAGGGGACCAAGAGCAGCACCCCTCAGGTGGAGCGGGCTGGATCTTGGGGTGCTGGGGGGGGCAGATCGGAGGTGCTGGGGGCTGCTGGGTGTGCTGGGTCTCCCAGGGCAGGGGGTGCTGGGGGTGCCAGGGCAGGGGGTGCTGGGGGGGTGCCAGGGTGCCAGGGCAGGGGGTGCTGGGGGGGTGCGGGGGTGCCAAGCCATGCTCTGCCCACAGGCGACAACACTGTCGCTGGAGACGGAGCTGCAGCGGGTGCGGGAGCTGGGGGGGCAGCAGCGCAAGCGGGCGGCTGAGGTGCTCAACGGGCTGATGAAGGACCTGAGCGAGTTCAGCCTCATCGTGGGCAACGGCGAGATCAAGCTGGTGAGGGGGGGGGCACCCCTGCCAGGCTGCGCCCATGGGTGGGATGTGCCTGTGCCGTGCTGCACCCGTGACGTGCCATGCTGGCCCCAAGCGTGTGCCACGCTCGTGCCGTGCCGTACCCATGTGTGTGCCATTCCTGTGCCACGCCGTGCTGTATCCACACTGTGCGCTCCCCACACTACTCACACGTGTGGTGTGCCGTGCCATACCCGTGTACGTGCCGTGCCCGTGCCATGCCATGGCCATGCCATGCCACACATCCGCACTGCCCGTGCCATGTCATACCCATGTGCGTGCCATGCTGACCCGCGTGCCGTGCCATACTCATGTGTGCGACACGCCCGTGCCATGCCGTGCCCATGCCGTGCTGACCCGTGTGCTGTGCCTGTGCCCAGCCAGTGGAGGTGAGTGGGGCCATCGAGGAGGAGTTCACCGTCGCCCGGCTCTACATCAGCAAGATCAAGTCGGAGGTGAAGTCGGTGGTGAAGCGGTGCCGGCAGCTGGAGAACCTGCAGGTGGAGTGCCACCGCAAGATGGAGGTGACCGGGCGCGAGCTCTCCTCCTGCCAGCTTCTCATCTCCCAGGTGGGCTGGGGACGGGAACGGGTGGGGACAGACCCTGGGGCTGCCACCACTGGGCACCTCACGGGAGTGATGCCGCTGCCATGGTGACTGCAGAGTTTGGTGACCCTGGGCTTGGTGGTCCCGGGGGTTTGATGACCCTGGGGCTTGGTGACCCCAGGGTTTGGTGGCCCTGGGGTTTGGTGGCCCTGGGGCTTGGTGGCCCTGGGGCTTGATGACCCTGAGGTTTGGTGGCCCCATGGTTTGGTGGCCCTGGGATTTTGTGACCCCAGGGTTAGGTGGCCCCAGGGTTTGGTGACCCTGAGGTTTGGTGGTCCTATGGTTCGGTGGCCCCAGCATTTGGTGACCCCAGGGTTTGGTGGCCCCAGGGTTTGGTGACCCTGGAATATGGTGACCCTGGGGATTGGTGGCCCCAGGGTTTGGTGACGGGGTGGCCCTGGGGGTGGTGGCTGCGTGCCCCTGGCCAGGGGGCAGTGGCTGAGGCTGGTCCCGCAGCACGAGGCGAAGATCCGCTCGCTGACGGAGTACATGCAGACGGTGGAGCTGAAGAAGCGGCACCTGGAAGAGTCATACGACACCCTGAGCGAGGAGCTGGCCCGGCTGCAGGCCCAGGGTGCGGGGGACTGGGGGGGGATCGGGGGGGCTCGGGGGTATGGAGGGGGCTCAGGGGGCAGGGGGTATAGGGGGGCTGGGGGGGTCACAGTGGGGCTGAGGGCCATGGGAGGGCTTGGAGGCTGAGGGCACAGCGGCACTTGGGGGGCTGGGGGGCATGATGTGGTCGGGGGCTGGGGGGTATGGAGGGGCTGTAGGGGTCACAGTAGGGCTCAGGGGGCTGGGGGGCACGGTGGGGGCTTGAGGGGCTGGGACAGCATGGCCTGGGGGGCTGGAGGGGCTCAGGGGCCTGGAGGGGTCACAATGGGACTCAGGGGGCCAGGGGGGTCCCTGGCTTGTCCTCCCAACACAAGCTCTGTCCCACAGAGACAGCACAGGGGGTGGCCCGGAAGGAGCGGGAGCAGGATGAGACCCAGGACACTGACGAGGTCAAGGTGAGAGGGTGCTGGGGGTGGGCAGGGCACCCCTGGGGGGTCACTAGGAGGTGTCCAGGGTCCCTGAGGGGTGTAGAAGGACGGGGGAGGGGTAGATGGGGGGCCTTACGGCATGTGGCATGTCCTAGAGGTGGGGTGGGGGTCCCTGGGGTGCTGGGGCAGCTGGGGGGTGCTGGGTGAAGGTGGGGGTCTTGGGGGTACTGGGGGCTGCTGGGGGTCCCTGGGGGGTGTTGGGGTTCTGGGGGTGCTGGGGGGTACTGGGAGGTGTTGGGATCCCAGGGTGCTGGCAGGTGCTGGGCATCCCCAGGATGTGTTGGGGTCTGGGGGTGCTGGGGGTGCCTGGGAGGAGCTGGGGTGCTGGGGGGGTGCTGCAGGTCACAGGGGGTGTTGGGGTGTGGGGGGTGCTGGCGGGGGGGTGCTGATGGTCCCTGGGAGGAGCTGGGGTGTAGGGGTGCTGGGGGGGCTGCAGGTCACAAGGGGTGTTGGGGTGCAGGGGTGCTGGGGGGGTGTTGGGGGTCACAGAGGGTGTTGGGGTGCTGGGGATCATGGGGGGTGTTGGGGTGCAGGGGGCTGGCAGGGGGGTGCTGGGGATCATGGGGGGTGTTGGGTGCGGGGTCCCGTCCCCGGGCTGAGGGCGGCGGGCGCAGAAGGCGCTGGAGCTGCAGCTGGAGAGCCAGCGCGAGGCCCAGCACAAGCAGCTGGCCCGGCTGCGGGACGAGGTCAACGAGAGGCAGAAAACCATCGACGAACTGCGGGAGTGAGTGGCCCTGCCCTGGCCCTGGCCCCAACCCTGACCCTGACCCTGGCCCTGTCCCCAACCCTGACCCTGACCCCAGCCCTGGCCCCAACCCTGTCCCTGACCCTGTCCCCAACCCTGACCCTGACCCCAGCCCTGGCCCCAAACCTGGCCCCAAACCTGACCCCAGCCCTGTCCTTATCCCTGTCCCCAACCCTGACCCTGACCCTGTTCCCAACCCTGATCCTGACCCCAGCCCTGGCCCCAACCCTGTCCCTGACCCTGACCCTGACCCTGGGCTTGGCCCCAACCCTGTCCCCAACCCTGACCCTGACCCTGACCCTGGGCTTGGCCCCAACCCTGACCCTGACCCCAGCCCTGTCCCCAAACCTGGCCCCAACCCTGACCCTAGCCCTGGCCCCAAACCTGACCCTGACCCTGGCCCTGTCCCCAAACCTGGCCCCAACCCTGACCCTGACCCTGTCCCCAACCCTGATCCTGACCCCAGCCCTGTCCCCAAACCTGGCCCCAACCCTGACCCTGACCCTGGGCCTGTCCCCAACCCTGTCCCCAACCCTGACCCTGACCCCAGCCCTGTCCCCAACCCTGGCCCCAACCCTGACCCCAGCCCTGTCCCCAACCCTGATCCTGACCCCAGCCCTGGCCCCAAACCTGGCCCCAACCCTGACCCTGACCCTGGGCCTGGCCCCAACCCTGTCCCCAACCCTGACCCTGACCCTGTCCCCAACCCTGACCCCATCCTTGACCCCAGCCCCATCCCCAGCCCTAACCCTGATCCCACCCCTGTCCCCAAGCGTGACCTTGACCCTGTCCCCGACCCCAGATGCCCCCAGCCCCCATCCCTTCCCTGGACTCATCCCTGGCTGGATGGAGGGGGCGGGCAGCGACTGTGCCCCCACAGGTCTGTCCATCTGTCCGTCCGTTCCCCTGACCACCCCTCCGTCTGTCCATCCATCCCGCAGCCTGAACCAGAAGCTGGAGCTGGAGCTGGAGAAGCTGCGCGCGGAGCACGAGGCGCTGCGGGGCGAGGAGCGGGCCAAGGCCGCCCGGCTGCAGGAGCTCACGTGAGACCCCACCCTCGGGGGTCCCTCGGACCCCAACCCCCCCCACACCCCCCACTGACACCACTGGGACCCCCAGAGCCACAGCATCCCCCTCCATGCCCAGGAATCCTGGGACCCTCCCAGAAATGTCCCCCTTGACACCTCCAGGAGCCCCCCCATCACCCTGGGACCCCCAGCATCACCCCTGGGACCCCCCCCATCACCCTGGGACCCCCAACATCACTGGGACCCCACCCCCACCCCAGGGGGACACCCCCAGGACTGCACCATCTCCAGGAGCCCTAGGACCCCCAACACCCCCAGGAGCCTTGGGGACCCCCCCATCACCCCTGGGACCCTCACATCACCCCTGGGACCCCCAACCACACCAGGACCCCCCAGATGCCCTCCAGGACCCTGTGCCACGCCCAGGAGCTCTGGGATGTCCAAGGGCCTTGGGGACCCCCCCCCATCAACCCTGGGACCCCAAACATCACTGGGACTCCACCCCCACTCCATGGGGTCACCCCCAGGACCCTGCACCACCTTGGGGTCCCCTCTCAGCCCCCAGCCCCCCCCCAAAGACCCCTGAGGCCCCTCCAAGCCCCCAGGAGCCCTCAGCAAACCCCCCTCCAGCATCTTTGTGCCTCCCCTAAACCCCCCTCAACCCCCCAAACGCCCCCCCATCCTTGGAGTGACCCCCCAATCCTTGGAGTGACCCCCCCCATCCTTTTGGGGTGACCCCCCCGAATCCCCCCCAGGTTTCTCTACGAGCGCCATGAGCAGTCCAAGCAGGACCTCAAGGGGCTGGAGGAGACCGTGGTAGGTGGGGGGGGGGGGGGGGGCTTGGGGAGGGCTGGGAGGGTTTTGGGGGGGTCTGGGGGTCACCATGCACCCCCTCACCCCCTGCCCCCCGCCCCAGGCCCGTGAACTCCAGACCCTCCACAACCTGCGCAAGCTGTTTGTTCAAGACGTCACGACTCGAGTCAAGAAAGTGAGGGGGGGGCAAAACGGGGGGGATGGGGGGGGTGGGTAAAAAAGGGGGGGGGGCAGGAGCCAAAAGTGGGGTAAGGGGAAAGAGCGGGGTCAGAGCTGGGGGGGAAGGGGGGGCTGTGAGGGGAGGGAGGGGGGTGTTGGCAGGAAGAGGGATGGGGGTCCTGGCCTGGGGGGGGGGGTGTCCAAGCCTGGGGGGGTCCCAGCCTGAGTGTGGGGGTCCCAGTTCAGATCGGGGTGGGGGGGTCTCAGCCCAGGTGGGGGGGATGCCAGCCCAGTTGGTGGGGGCCCAGCCGGGGCATGGGTGGGGGTCCCAGGTTAGCTGTGGGGGTCCCAGCCTGGGCATCACAGGGGGGCCTTGCCCCAGGTGGGGGGGGTGTCAGCCCAGGTGGGGGGGTCTCAGGTCAGCGGGAGGGGGGGTGCCGTCCCCGGTTGGGGGGGTCCCTCCATGCCCCCCACCCCCCGCAGAGCGCAGAGCTGGAGCCTGAGGACAGCGGGGGGCTGCACTCCCAGAAGCAGAAGATTTCCTTTCTTGAGAACAACCTGGAGCAGCTTACAAAGGTTCACAAACAGGTGGGCGGGGGCGGCAAGGGGGGGGGGGAAGGGGGGCAAAACAGAGGGGGGCAAAACTGGGGGCCCCCACCCCACCCCAGGGCCCCTCCAGTGCCCCTGTACTGCAAGCTTCCCCCTTGCTTTCCCAGTGCCCCCCCCCCCCCCGGCGTCCAGTCCCCCCCAGCGCCCTGCTCCATCCTGAGGTTCCCCCCCCACAAAGCCCCTCCGTGGGGTGGCATGGCCGGGGGGGGGGCACACGCTGATGCCCGCTCTGTTGCCCCCCCCCCCCGCTTTGCTGCCTCCTCCCTAGCTGGATCTCTGGGTGTCCAAGGTACTGCGACCCCCCCCCCCCCGCCACCCACACGGGCTGAACACGCGTAGGGGGGCCCCCACACCCCCCCGGGGGGGATGGATGGGGGCGGGGGTATAGACCCCCCAAGTCCCCTCTGCCCTGGCCACCTGGAGCCCCCCCCAGTTTTGGGGGTGGGGGGGAGGCACTGCCCTGACCGCAAGCACTTTCCTGCCCCCCCCCCGCCTGCTGGCCCCCCCCCCCCTCCGCCTGGCTGTGGTGTCCCCCCCAGCTCACTGCCTGTCCCCCCCCACGCTCAGCTTCGCAGTCACGGCCCCACTGCTGCATGTGGCCATGGTGGCACCGCTGGGGGGGGCTGGGACCCCCCCCGAGGCACTGCTGGGGGGGTGAGGATGGCCTGGGTGGTTGCCCTAAGGCACCCTGGAGCTGCTGCTGGGTGCCGTTGCTGGGTGCTGCTGGGTGCTGGCTGGTGCTGGCTGGTGTTGCTGGGTGCTGCCGGGTGCTGCCGGGTGCTGCTGGGTGCTGGCTGGTGCTGCTGGGTGCTGCCGGGTGCTGGTGGGTGCTGCTGGGTGCTGCGGGGTGCCCGGTGCCACGCCCAGGGCCAGGCTGGGTGCTGGTGGGGCTGCTGGTGCAGCGGCTGGTGTGTGGGTGCAGGTGATGCTGGGTGCCCAGTGCTGGCAGGTGCCCCAGTGCCAATGGGTGCCCTGGTGCCAGCAGGTGCTGGGTGCCGATGGGTGCCCCAGTGGTGATGGGTGGCTGGTGCGGGTGGGTGCTTTGGTGCCAGTGGGTGCCCTGGTGCCGCCGGGAGCTGGGTGCCACTGGGTGCTCATCGTGGCTGGGTGCCCAATGCCGACGGGTGCTCGGTGCTGACGAGTTCCCATTGCGGGTGGGTGCCCTGGTGCCGGTGGGTGCCCGCTGCGGGCGGGTGCTGGGTGCCAGTGGGTGCCCGCTGTGGGTGGGCACTCATGGGGGACTGGGTGCAGGTGGGTGCCGGGTGCCTCCGGCTGCCCGTGTGCCACTGGGTGCCCGCTGCGGGCGGGTGCTCGGTGCCGAGAGGCGCCCTGTCGTGGGTGGGCGCGGGTGGGCGCGGGTGGGCGCGGGGCTGACGCGGCCGCGCAGCTGGTCCGTGACAATGCAGACCTGCGCTGCGAGCTTCCGAAGCTGGAAAAAACGCCTGCGGGCTACGGCTGGGCGAGTGCAGGCCCTGGAGGGAGCGCTGAGGGAGGCCAAGGAGGGGGCGCGACTCGACAAGCGCCGCTACCAGCAAGAGGTGGAGCGGATCCGCGAGGCCGTGCGGGCCCGGGGGGGCGCCCGCCGCGCCCACAGCGCCCACATCGGTACGGGGCGGCTGGGTGCGGGGGGCGCGGGGGGGTGGCACAGGGACCTGGGGTGCGGGGGGTGCGGGGGGGCGCAAAGGGGTGGCACAGGGACCCTGGGGTGCAGGGGGTGCGGGGGGCGCAAAGGGGTGGCACAGGGATCTGGGGTGCGGGGGTGTGCGCGGGGTGGCACAGGGACCTGGGGTGCGGGGGGTGCAAAGGGGTGGGCACAGGGTTGCAGGGGGTGCGGGGGGTGCAAAGGGGTGGCACAGGGACCTGGGGTGCGGGGGGCGCGAAGGGGTGGCACAGGGATCTGGGGTGCGGGGGGCGCAAAGGGGTGGGCACAGGGATCTGGGGTGTGGGGGGGCGAGAAGGGGTGGCACAGGGATCTGGGGGTGCGGGGGTGCAAAGGGGTGGGCACAGGGATCTGGGGTGTGGGGGGTGCGGGGGGCGCAAAGGGGTGGCACAGGGATCTGGGGTGCGGGGGGCGCAAAGGGGTGGCACAGGGACCTGGGGTGTGGGGACGCGAAGTGGTGGCACAGGACCTGGGGTGCAGGGGGTGCAAAGGGGTGGCACAGGATCTGGGGTGCGGGGGCACGAAGGGGTGGCACAGGGACCTGGGGTGCGGGGGGGTGCAAAGGGGTGGCACAGGGACCTGGGGTGCGGGGGGTGCAAAGGGGTGGCACAGGGATCTGGGGTGCGGGGGGCACGAAGGGGTGGCACAGGGACCTGGGGTGCGGGGGGTGCAAAGGGGTGGGCACAGGGTTGCAGGGGGTGCGGGGGGTGCAAAGGGGTGGCACAGGGATCTGGGGTGCAGGGGGTGCAGGGGGTGCGGGGAGTGCAAAGGGGTGGCACAGGGATCTGGGGTGCGGGGGGGCGTGAGGATCTGGGGTGCGGGGGGTGCAAAGGGGTGGGCACAGGGACCTGGGGTGCGGGGGTTGCAGGGGGGTGCGGGGTGGGCACAGGCATCTGGGGGTGCGTGGGGTGCGCGGGGTGCAGGACAGGGACAGGGACCTGGGGCGCACAGGGTGCAGGGGGGGACATATATGGGGTGCACGGCGTGCAGGGGTGGGCGCAGGCTTATGGGGTGCAGGGGGTGCAGGGGATGCAGGGCGGGTACAGGGACCTGGGGTGCGGGGGGGTACAAAGGGGTGCCTGGGGTGCACAGGGTGCACGGGGGGAATGAGTACATGGGGTGCAAAGTGGGCACAGGCACCCAGGGTGCAGGGGGTGCCTGGGGTGCAGGGGTGTGCACAGGGGATCTGGGGTGTGCAGGGGGTGCACAGGGGTGCAGGGGGTAACAAGCACATGGGATGCACGGGGTGCAAGGTGGGCACGGGCACATGGGGTGCAGGGTGGGCACAGGTGCCTGGCATGCTCTGGGGTGCCTGTGGGGGGTGCAGGGCATGGCACCCAGCCTGGCACCCCCTGGGGGGCTCAGGGGCAGGGCAGCCTGGCCCAGGGGGTGGCACAGACCCTGGGGGAGGCACCCCGAGAGACCCCGGGGTGCCGGGTGCGAGCCAGCACCCCTCAGCCCCCCATCCCCACCAGCCAAGCCGGTGCGGCCCGGGCAGTTGCCGGCAGCGTCGCCCACCGGCCTCAGCTACACAACAGCCTCTTCCAGGGGTACCCCGGGGGGGGCCCCCTGCCCGGCCCTGGCCCCCAGGGCCTGTGAGTGGGGGGGGCACGGGAGGGTGCGGGGTCAGGGTGGGGGGGGCTGTGGGAGGGTTTGGGGGGCACGGGAGGGGTGCAGGGTCGGGGGGGTATTCAGGGGGGGCTGTGGGAGGGGTGTGGGGGGCACGGGAGGGTGCAGGGTCGGGGGGTGTTCGGGGGGGGCTGGGGAGGGGTGTGGGGGGCACGGGGGGGATGCAGGGTCGGGGGGGGGGGGCCGGGGGGGGCTGGGGGAGGGGTGTGGGGGGGCACGGGGGGGTGCAGGGCACAGGGTTGCAGGGGGATGTTGGGGGCAGGGCATGGGGGGTGTGGGGGGGGGGGGGCAATGTACAGGGGCTGTGGGAGGGGGCCGGGCACAGGGCTTCTGGGGGTTGGGGGTGGAGGGTTGCAGGGCATGGGGTGCCCCCCCCCCCGGTGCCAGCAGTGCCTGGGGGGGTCTCAAGGCCCCTGTCCCCATGTCCCGGTGTGTCCCCGTGTTGCCCCCACCCTCATGTGCCCCCCCCCAGCTTCGCCAGCGGCCCCACCACGCTCTCCAGCACCCCCCCGGACACCTACCAGCAGCTCAACGTGGATAATGGTGAGGGGGGGCCAGGAGGGCCGGGGGGGGCGGTCCCCAGTTGTGGGATGGGGACATGGAGACGGGGCACTCCCAGTAACCCCCCCTGGAGCTGCTGTTCTTTCTTGCAGGGAACGTGACAGACATCAATGATAATAGGTAAGGGGGGGCTGGGGGGGGTCTTGGGGCTGGGGGTTGGGGAGGGGGACAGGCCCGGGCTGACCCCCGCGTCCCCCCCAGGAGCGACCTGTCCTGCGCCTGCGAGGCCGAAGAGCAATCCAAGCTCTTCCCCCTGCGCCAGGAGACGGCAGCCAGCTAATAGCCCCCCCCCGCCAGGTACTGGGGACCCCCCCCATTCCTCAGGTGCCCCTGGGGAACCCCACATCGCCCCCCCTGTGTCCTTTGGGTTCTCCCTGCCCCCTTGAGCCCCCCCATCTCCTTGGGTCCCCAAATCCCATGTGCCCCCCCCATATACCCTTGGATGCCCCCATATACCTTGGATGCCCCCATATCTCTTGGGTCCCCAAATCTCACGTGTGTGTCCCCGCCTTGAGGTCACCCAGCATCCCCCAGGGACTCCCTGCATCCCCTTGGGACCCCCCCATCTCCCCCAGACCTCCCCATCCCTCGGGTACCCCCAAATCCCTCATCCCCCCCTCCCAGACTCCCCCCCCTCCCTTGGGTGCCCCCAAGACCCTACATCCCCCCAGACCCCCCCCATCCCTTGGGTACCCCCAAATCCCTTGGGTCCCCCACACCCCCTGGGCACCCCCACCCAGAGCCCTGCAGGGTCTGGGGTCCCCCCACATACCTCGGGGACCCCCGCGGGGGGATCTGCAACCCCCCAACCCTGTGTGTCCCCCCCACCAGGTCCCGCCGGACCCATCTCCGCTCGCATGTCCCCGGTGTCACCTCCGTGTCCTGTGTGCTCGCCACCACGCTTGCCCCGTCCCGCCCCACGGCGGGGGGGGGCCTGTCCCCAGGGGGGGCTGCCTGCCCCCCCCAGGTCCTCCCCCGGACCCCCCACCCCTCCTGGGGGGCCCGGCCGGGGCTGGGGGTGCTGCCCGGGGTCCGCTTCGAGATGCCTTAAGCCGATACCTGGAGGAATGTCTGGGCCCCCCCCCCCAGCCCCCCAAGTGGGGGTCAGCCCCATAAATGGGGGTCACCCCCCCCAAGTGGGGGTCAGCCCCCCCACTCCCTTGCACCCTCTCCCCCTCGCCACGTCCCCACCCGCTTGGCACCTCCACTGTGCCGCCCCCCCCACCTCCGTCCCCGGGACCTGCTGTGCCCCCCCCCCCCCCCCCCCCCCCCCGCGTGGAGGGGTCCCTCGGGGCCTAGCGTCCCCGCCCCCCACGCCCACCGCCCCCCCCGCGCTGCATGTCCCCGCCCCAGGGCGGCTCAATAAAGGCCAGAGATGCTGAAAGGAGCCTGGGGGGGACATGGGGGGCCGAGGGGTCATGGGGGGGCCGGGGGGGCAGGGGGACATGGGGGGATCGGGGGGCCCATGGGGGTATCGGAGGGGACCGGGGGGACATGGGGGGGGCACGGGGGACACGGGGGGGGGCTGGGGGACATGGAGGGCCATGGGAGGGCCAGGGCAGCCTCAGTCTCCACAGCTGGAGCCGGACCCATCCCACACGTGGCACCCCTATAGCAAGCACATGGCACCCCAGCATGGGGAACACAGCACCCCATAGGGAGCAGATGGCACCCCTATAGGGCGGTCTACGTTCCTATAGGGAACACAACGTTACCGGATAGGGAGCAGACACCCCTTCCACGGAGCACAGGGCGCTCCCATAGAGAGGCACAGCACCCTATAGGAAACACACATCACCCCTAGAGCGACCCCCCCATCCTGTGTAGGGAGCACGCATCGCCCTAGAGCAAGCACGTGTCCCCTATAGGGAGCACACGTCCCCTATAGAGAGCATGGACCACACCATAGGAGCACAGGGCACTATAGAGAGACACAGCACCTTATAGGGAGCACACACCACCCTATAACAAATACACATCCCCCATAGGGATCACACGTCCCCTATAGGAAGCACTCACGTCCCCTATAGCAAACACACGTCCCCCATAAGGAGCACACACGTCCCCTATAGCAAACACACGCCTTCCATAGGGATCACACGTCCCCTATAAGGAGCACACGTCCCCCATAGGGAGCACTCACGTCCCCTATAGCAAACACACGTCCCCCATAGGGAAACACATGTCCCCTATAGATATCACACATCATCTATAGCAAACACACAGCCCCCATAGGGAACACACGTCCCCTGTAGGGCTCACATGTCCCCCATAGCGAACGCGGGACCTGACCTAGCGGGCGGGGGAGGGGGGGGGGGGGCGCTGCGGGCGCAGAGCGCAATGCGTGGGGGCTGGCCTCAGCCGGCTTCCGGCGGGCGGCTTCCGGCTTCCGGCGCCGCGGCGGGGCGGGCGGAAGCGGGGCGGGCGGAAGCGGCGGCCATGGCGGCGGCGGCAGCAGCGACCGGGCCCGCGGCGCCGCGTACCAAGACCAAGAAGAAGCAGAAACGGTTCGTGCCGCAGCGGGTGAAGGTGCCGCGGGCCGCCGACCCGCTGCTGGCCGTGCTGGCCTGGGGCGTCAACCACCAGGTGAGGCCGGGCACGGGGCGCCGCCCTCCCAGGGCAGGACCGGGACACCCATTTTCCCGCCCCCCCCCCCGGGACCCCGGCCGCGTTCCCCTTGGGTCCGCTGCCTTTTTTGCCCCGCCCCCCCCCCCCCGCGGGCCCCGGTTGTCGCCGCTGTACCCGGTGGGTGACCCTGGGGGTGGGGCTGGTTCTGGGGGACCCAAACCCGACGCCTCGCCCCCCCCCCCCCCCCCCCCTAGATCAGCGAGCTGAGCCAGGTCCCGCTGCCCGTCATGCTGCTGCCCGACGACTTCAAAGCGAGCTCCAAAATTAAGGTCAACAACCACCTCTTCAACCGGTGAGCTGCAGGGGGGACGGACACACGAACACGAGTGGGGGGCCCACCCCCGGGGGGAGCCCCGGTATCTCATGTTTTTTCCCCCTCTCTGAACCCCCAAATCCCCAGGGAGAACCTGCCCAGCCACTTCAAGTTCAAGGAATACTGTCCCCAGGTCTTCCGCAACCTCCGCGAGCGCTTTGGCATCGACGACCAAGACTACCAGGTGGGGTGACACCCGGGGTGGGAGGGTCCCACAGCATGGAAAACCA
>CM062594.1:737396-774316 GCA_031468815.1 Morus bassanus
TGGCGGGGCTTCGGGGGGCGGGGCGTATCCCGGGGTCTGCCCACGGCCACGATGCCCCCGCGCCCCACGGAACCTCCCGCCCCACGGAACCTCCCGCCCCACGGCCTCGCCACCTTCTGCCCCACGGCATCTCCTGCCCCACGGCACCTCCCGCCCCACGGCACCTCCCGCCCCACGGCCTCGCCACCTCCCGCCCCACGGCATCTCCTGCCCCACGGCACCTCCCGCCCCACGGAACCTCCCGCCCCACGGAACCTCCCGCCCCACGGCCTCGCCACCTCCCGCCCCACGGCATCTCCTGCCCCACGGCACCTCCCGCCCCACGGCACCTCCCGCCCCACGGAACCTCCCGCCCCACGGCCTCGCCACCTCCTGCCCCACGGCATCTCCTGCCCCACGGCACCTCCCGCCCCACGGCATGTCCTGCCCCATGGAACCTCCTGCCCCACGGCATCTGCCCCACGGCCACGGCATCACCCGCCCCATGGCATCTCCCACCCCCACGGCTCCTCCTGCCCCACAGCCTCATCACCTGCCCCCTCTGCCCCACCCCTGCCCCACGGCGGGCCCCCACCCCCCGGACCTGTCCCCCCCAAGCATGGGGCCAAGGGGCCGGCACAGCGGGACCCCCATCCCCCCACACTGGGCCCCACAGCGGGGGGGGGGGAATGGGACAAGTTGCCCCCCCAACCCCCCCGCAAAGGGCCGAGCCCAGCCCGGCGGCCCCACTGAACCCCCCCCTGCCCCCCCATCGATGTGGGGTCCCCCCCCCCAGTGCTCCCAGTATCCCCAGTACCCCCGTTCTGGTGCTTGGGGCAGGACTGGGGGGGGGGGGGGCGGGGGGGCACCCCCTAATTGCAGCCGGTCAATGGGTGAATGAGGAGCCTTCGGGGGGTCCCCGAAACTGCCCTGAAACGGCCCCAAAAGCAGCGGGCCGTGGGGTCGGCCTGGCCGGGGGCGCCGGGATTTCGGCCCCTTTTTCTGCCCTAAAAAGTGCTGAATTCTTGGTTGGGCTTAAGGAGAAGGAAGCTGGGCCGGTTGCTGCGGGTCTTTATTAGAGGGAAGCCCGAGGCAGGGCTGGGGGGGCTCAGCCCCACCGCGGCAGGGCCAGAGTCAAACAAATTCCACCAGATTCAAACAATTTCACCCCAAATTCAAACAATTTCACCCCAAATTCCTCTTATTTCACCCCAAAACTCCTCCCATTCCACCCCAAATCCTCCCATTTCACCCCAAATTCTTATTTCACCCCAAAATTCCCCCCAATTTCACCCCAAAATTCCCCCCATTTCACTCCAAACTCCTCCTATCTCACCCCAAACTCCTCCCATTCCACCCCAAATCCTCCCATTTCACCCCAAATTCCTATTTCACCCCAAAAATTTCCCCAATTTCGCCCCAAAATTCCCCCGTTTCACCCCAAACTCCTCCTATTTCACCCCAAAATTGCCCCAATTTCACCCCAAATCCTCCTATTCCACCCCAAATCCCTCAATTCCACCTCAAATTCTTCCCATTTCACCCCAAAAACCCCCACATTTCACCCCAAAACTCCTCCAATTTCACCCCAAATTCCTCCTATTTCCCCCCAAATCCCCCCATTCCCCCCCCCCCCTTTCACCCCCCCCAGGGGCCGACCACCGGCTCCGGGGGGAGGGGGAGGGGCACCGGGGGCCGAGCAGCCCCCGGCGGCACCACGTCATCGGGGGGGGGGGATGTTTTGGGACACCCCCTCCCAAATTCAGCCCCCCCCCCAACAAGGGACCGCCCCTCCCCCCCCCAATAACGCCCAAATCCCAGGAAAATCGTCTCTGCCCGAACCCCGCCCCCCCCGGGGTTTGCAGCTGGGGTTGGGGGGGTCCGGGGGGGGGGGGGAGGGGCGGTAAGTGGGTGCTGGGGAGCAGCGAGCCCCCCCCCCAACCTGGAGCACCCCGCCCCCCCCCCCCCCCCCCCCCGCCCCCCGTCCCTCGGGTGCGTCGCCCAGGCCAGGGCTGGGGGGAGGGGGCGGCCCTGGGGGGGGGCCGGGCTCGGCCCAACCGTGGCAAATCCTCCCTCCCTGGGCCCGGGAAGGGGGGGGGCGCCCTCCCCCCCCCCATCCCTCCCTCCCTCCCCCCACCCTGTCCTCCCCTCCCTCCAGCCCTCCCGCATCTTCCTCCCTCCATCCCTCCCGCCACCCGCCCTGCCAGACCCCCCTCCCTCCATCCCTCTCCCCCTCCCTCCCCTCTTTCCCTTCCTCCCTCCATCCCTCCACGCATTCCTTGCTCAATCCCTCTCTCCTTCCATCCCTTCTTCCTTCCTTCCATCCCTCCCCCTCGCCTCCCTCCCTCCCTCCATGCATCCCTTGCTCCCTCCAGCCCTTCCTTTCTCTCTCCCTCCCCTCTTCCCTCCCCTCTCTCCCTTCCTCCATCCCACCACGCATTCCTCCCTCAATCCCTCCCCTCCACCCTCCCTCCCTCCCACCCTCCCTCCCTCCTTCCATCCCTCCTTCCATCCCTCCTTCCATCCCTCCTTCCATCCCTCCTTCCATCCCTCCCTCCATCCCTCCCTCCTTCCCTCCCTCCCTCCATCCCTCCCTCCATCCCTCCATCCCTCCTTCCATCCCTCCCTCCATCCCTCCCTCCCTCCATCCCTCCTTCCCTCCCTCCCTCCATCCCTCCCTCCCTCCCTCCCTCCTTCCCTCCCTCCCTCCATCCCTCCCTCCATCCCTCCCTCCATCCCTCCATTCTTCCCTCCCTCCCTCCATCCCTCCATCCCTCCTTTCTTCCCTCCCTCCCTCGCTCCGACTCGGCTCCCAGTCCGCTCCAACCACCCTCCGGCAGAAGCGGAAGAAACCCCGCGGCCTGCCCCGCGCCTGCCCCCCCCCCGCCACGCCATGACCCCAGAATTTGGGGATAATGACCCCGGAATCGGGGCTTTAACGACCCCCGCGGTGGGCGGGGGGGGGGGTGCCCAGCCGAGCCCCCTGCCCCGATCTGGGATTCCGGAGCCCGGGAATGGGGGAGCCGCTCCTTGCGGCAGCGGGATGAGCCAACCCCGAGGGGGGGTTAATCACAGTTTTGGGGGGATTTGGGGGTTTTTTACGTAAAAGCATCGGCCGTAGGGACGGTTTTGCTCATCTGTGGACTTTACGGAGCGAAAAGCTGCCTCTGTCCTGGCTTGTAATTCCTGGGAAAAAGGTAAAAAAAATCATCAATAATGGGTTTAAACGTACTTTTTTCCGCCTGGCTGGTGCCGAGAGGGTGAAAGATTGGCGGTGCCCTTCAGTGGTCCAGCCCCAGAAATCCCCAAATCCTGCGATAAATTATCAAAGCTCCAATAAAGGGAATATTTCTCCAGTTTTAGGGGCCGGAGGAAACACCGCGATGCTTCCGGTCGGGGAAATCGGGGGGGAAAAGGGTAAATTGGGGGGGTTTAAGCTATTGTTGAAATAAAGGAGGGAAAATCGTGGTTTGTGGGTCCGTAACAGGTCCCTGGGGATGCCGGGGGGGGCTCAGAGCGCCCGGGTCCGGCTGGGAGTGAGGACATCCTCCCCGGCCCCCCCAAAATGCCACGTGCGGAGGGATCGTCCCCAAAAATCCGCATGGAGAACCCCAAAACGGGCGGGATGAGGATGCGGGTGCTGGGAGGGCGACGCCGCCGGGGACCGGGATGCTCGTGGGATGCTCACGGGATGCTCGCGGGATGCTCACGGAATGCTCGTGGGATGCTCCTGGGATGCTCCTGGGATGCTCGCGGGATGCTCGTGGGATGCTCATGGGATGCTCCTGGGATGCTCGCGGGATGCTCGTGGGATCCCCCCGGGATTTGCAGCCAAGTTCTAGACGTGGCTTAAATTCCGCTTAAATTAAGCACCAAACCTCATCCGCGGGAGCAGCACCGATGGCATTTCCAGGAATAAATTGGACAAAGCAGGTGTTACCGGCCCCGAAGCGGGAGCCGGGCGTGCCGGAGGTGCCGGCTCATGGCAAAGCCGACGGTTTTCGGCCACTTCCCTGTTCCCGTCGGGATCTCGGCTCCGGGCGAGGGGGCCGGGGCTGGTTCTGAGGGGAGAAGGTGAAAGAGATGCTGGAAAAAAATAATGAAGACGCTAAAAAAAATAGTAAGAAAAGCTTCGCAAAGTTAGGCAAAGCTTAGCAGAGAGTTAAGCAGGGCTTGGCAAAGCTTAGCTCAGTGAAGCAGGGCTCAGCCCAGGCCGTCGGGTTTTGCTGCGGCGCCGTCGGGTGGGAAAAGCCCCCGGGGACGGTGACGGGGGGACGGACCTGTGGGGCTCCGCGCTGGACTGGGAGCGACCCAGTGGCAGACTGGGAGAGGACTGGGAGCATCCTGCTAGCAAACTGGGAGCGGACTGGGAGCAGAGTGGGATCACCCTGTGGCAGACTGGGAGCTGACTGGGATCAGCCTGCTGGCAGACTGGGAGCGCACTGGGATCATCCTGCCGGTAGACTGGGAGCTGACTGGGATCAGGCTGGGAGAAGACTGGGAGCGCACTGGCAGCGGACTGGAGCGCACCGGGGATCGCTCCCCCCGCCCGGTCCCCGCCCACCAACATCCGGGTGTGTCGAGCCGCTGCCCCGCCCACCCCGTTCTCCTTCCCCATTGGCTGCCCCTTGTGTGACGCCACTGATGCGCGGGGAGGGGCGAGGGCGTGGTCTGAGGTGTGGGATGGGCGTGGCCATGAATGAGGGCGTGGTCACGAAAGAGGCGTGGCCAGGGCCGGAGGGGGAAGCGATGGGGCGGGTGCCGGCGGGGCGGGCAGGAGATGTGGGGCAGAGGGAGCGAGTAATGGGGGGCAGAAGGGGATGGGGGGCAGCGATGTGGGGCAGGGTGAGCCGTGGGGCAGGAGGGGATGGGGGCAGGATGGAGTGGGGGGCAGCGATGTGGGGCAGGGTGAGCCGTGGGGCAGGAGGGGATGGGGGCAGGATGGAGTGGGAGGCAGCGATGTGGGGCAGGGTGAGCCGTGGGGCAGGAGGGGGCAGCGGGCCCAGCCCCCCCAGCCCCACTCCGTGCCCCACACCCCCCTCACCCCCAGCCCCACCCTGGGGACCCTCTGCGGGGGGATGGGCAGGGATGGGGCGGGGGGAGCAGGGACCCCCGGACACACGGACCCCCAGACAGAGGGATGGCCCCAGTGGGTCCCTTTGGGAGGGGACGCAGGGACCCTCTGCCTCCCCCGGGGGACCCCGACCCCCCCAAAACCATGACACCCCCGAAATGGGGCACCTTCAGGGCACCTTTGGGGCCGTCGCTTCAACAAGATGCAAATAAACCCCTGGCTTAGTTAAGCCCAGCTTAGCCTCCGGCTGGGTTACCCTCCTTAAGCGACGGCGCTAATTGAATGAAGCTTCATTTACTTTCAAAGCGAACCCTCCCCGAACGCGGCCACCAAAAATAAAATCCCGTGGATCCAGCTTCCCCGCAAAGCCGAGCCCAGATCCCGGCACCTCCGAGCATCCGCGGGGTGTTTAGGACTTACCCGCACCGCGTATCAGATATTTACTTACCTTAAACAGAGCGGCTGCGCTATCGGGCGCCAACAGCGCAGTTTGGGTATGGAAAAATGGGGAATATAATGAGTTCCTCTGGGAAAAGGGACCGGGAACAGCGGTTTTATTTCTAAAACGGGCTGAAAGCTGAACAGAAAAGGTTAAATCGAATCTTTTACCGGAAAAGCCTGGCACTCTGCCGTGTTTTTTCACGAGCCGCGGCGGAGTCGGGGCGTTGGATAACGGTGGTGCCAAGTAGAGAGAAACAAAAAAGGCTTAACTGGGGAAAGATTTAATTAAAACAGACGATATAATTCAAGGCTAGATACAACATTTAACCCCACCCTCCAGCTGAGGCTCAGAACAAATTAACCAGAGGAAACCGGAGAGGAACGTTGGATCCCGCTGACCTTAAACTCCGCCTGGGGATCGGTTTGGAGCTCCGGGAGGGTCCCGGCAGCACCCGAAACTTCTTGAAATGTCGGCAAAACGGCTCCGTCCTGCGGGTGCAAAACCCTGCTCGGCTTTTACCGGCCGAGAGGTCGGCGCGGGACGGAGCCTGGGAGGCAAACCGGAATTCTGAAAAGAGCAGGGGAAAGCTGCGCGGCCCGAATCGCCCCCGGGCTGGGAAATCGCCGTGGGGGAAGGAGAAGCAGGTGCCGCCCGGAGCGGGGGGATCTGCGGCGGAGGGGGTGGGATGGGGCCGGGTTTTAGGGCCAAAGCGCCGTCGCTCGCTGCCGGGCGTCGCGAGGGCCTGGGGTCGCCGCGCCGGCCAAGGACCCGTGTTTGTCGGTGGCGTCTCACCGGCGTTTCTGACATTGCTCCTAATTGAAGCGCACCCCCTCTATAAAATCTCCAGGAATTAAACTCAGCCCCTGCTCGGTTTTCCAAGCTTGGAATTTCCCCCAAACTAGGTAAAAAAAAAAAAAACAACCAACCCAGATTAGCGTCACACCAGCTCTGCCAACTGGGCAGGGGAAACCGGAATGGGAAGTAGGAAAATTCCAGCGAATCCCTTCCCAGATCAGATCGACTCTTGGGAGGGGGGGGAAGAGAAAAACCTTCTGCGGTACCTAAAAACGAGCCCCCAAGACCGGTGATGTCACGGTTTGGAGCCAGGACCTTCCCCCGCAGCCGGAGTGAGGCGCCGGCTCCGCAGCTCTCCTCGCCGCTCCGGGATGGTCCGAGCCTGCCGTTGCTGGAAGAAACCCCGGGCTCTGCTCACAATCCCCAACCGTGCGCCTCATTCTGGGCTAAGCTCGGGTGACAGAGGGGAGTTTTTCTGCAGCATAAGAAGGACTTCTGTTAAAACTGGTTCTATCCTTATGACCGCGGCGGCCGGGATCATCTGGTGACGAGCGTGTCCGTATCAACGTTGTTGAGGAGGAAGAGCTCAGGGCGAGCAGCGAATCCCAGGTGGCGCTGGAAGAGGCAAGGGACAAGAGTTAGAGCTGGGAACAGCCCAGGTTGGGCAGGGTTTAACAAAGCCCAGGTAAGGCCCAGTTTACGAAGCCCAAGTTGAGCAGGGTTAAACAAAGCCAAAATTGAGCAGTGTTTAACCAACCTTGAGTTGAGCAGGGTTTAACAAAGCCAAAATTAAGCAGGGTTTAACCAACCTTGAGTTGAGCAGGGTTTAAAAAGCTCAAGTTGGGCAGGCTTTAACAAAGCCCAAGTTGAGCCCAGTTTAACACAGCCCAAGTTGAGCAGGGTTTAACACAGCCCAAGCTGAGCAGGGTTTAACAACGCCCAAGTTGAGCCCAGTTTAACACAGTTGAGCAGGGTTTAACAAACCCTGAGTTGAGCTCAGTTTAACACAGCCCAAGTTGAGCAGGGTTTAACAAACCCTAAGTTGAGCAGGGTTTAACAAAGCCCAAGTTGATCGCAGTTTAACAGAGCCCAAGTTGGGCAGGGTTTAACAAAGCCCAAGCTGATCCCAGTTTAACAGAGCCCAAGTTGGGCAGGGTTAACACAGCCCAAGTTGAGCAGGGTTAACACAGCCCAAGTTGAGCAGGGTTTAACAAAGCCCAAGTTGAGCCCAGTTTAACAGAGCCCAAGTTGAGCAGGGTTAACACAGCCCAAGTTGAGCCCAGTTTAACACAGCCCAAGTTGAGCAGGGTTTAACAAAGCCCAAGTTGGGCAGGGTTTAACAAAGCCCAAGTTGAGCAGGGTTTAACAACGCCCAAGTTGATCCCAGTTTAACAGAGCCCAAGTTGGGCAGGGTTTAACAAAGCCCAAGCTGATCCCAGTTTAACAGAGCCCAAGTTGGGCAGGGTTAACACAGCCCAAGTTGAGCAGGATTAACACAGCCCAAGTTGAGCAGGGTTTAACAAAGCCCAAGTTGAGCCCAGTTTAACAGAGCCCAAGTTGAGCAGGGTTAACACAGCCCAAGTTGAGCAGGGTTTAACAAAGCCCAAGTTGAGCCCAGTTTAACAAAGCCCAAGTTGGGCAGGGCTTAACAAAGCCCAAGTTGAGCAGGGTTTAACAGCCCAAGTTAAGCAGGCTTAAACAAAGCCCATTGAGATCGAGACGCCCCAAGCAGAGACTCGTGCCTTGGTTTAAGCTCAGCTTTGGTGGTTTTTTGGTTAAAGCCCAACGTGGCAGGCGCCAGCGGTGGGGCGGGAGCTGCGGGGCGAGGCCGGGCAAGGCCAGGCACGTCCCATCGCCGCGTCCCCGCGCCGGGGCGGCTCCTCCCATCCCATCCCGCTCGCCGGCGCGCTTCCGCCTGCAGAATCCAACGGGTTGGCGTTTCTGGGTTTTCTGCTCGCGGGGAGTCAAACCAAAGCAGCATTAAAGCGACTTTTCCGCGCGACACCAAAATAAACCGATACTTGAGCTCTTCCGAGGCGGCGTGAGGCGCTGACTCGCGATTAATTGCGGGCGCTTAATTCGCCAAGGCCGCGAGCAGCTGAGCGCGAGGGGCAAGCGACGACCCTCGCCGACAGCACCGCCTCGTGCCATGCCCTCGTTAATTAGGGGTTATTAAGCAGACAGAACGTGAATATTGCTTCTATTTATTAGTAAATTGATCCAGGGTAAGGCTCTACCCACGGCGATGCTCTAGAATTGCTGTTCTCTTCCGTAGAGCATCCCCTCTGTTAATTTAAATGAACTTCCTTCTCAATTTGAATTAAATTTTGGGTGTAGCCAAGCCTTAATTAGCACTAACCGATTAGGCAGGTTGGTTAATTGGGAGGACACGGGGCGGGGTGATCGCCCGCCTCCTCCCAGAGGCGGACACGACCAGCGAACGTCCCTTGGCCGCTGCAAACCAAGGCGGCGGGCGCGAGGGTTTAACAGAGCGAGGCTTATCGGGTGGAAACAAACGCTAAGGGCTTTTGCTCTCGCAGAGTGGGGCGGCAGGCTTCTGGGTTAATCAAATAAGGGTAAAATACCCCGAGAGAGAGACACTGAAGGCACTGCAGCGCCCGGCTCCTTCCCCCGGGAGCGGGAAGCTCACTGGGATGGGAAAGGAGGAGCGCGGGCTCTCGGAGCGGCGCCGGTTTCCAGCCTCTGGCTCAGGAGCCGGCGTTGGAGGCGGGAGCGGGGGGACGCGGTGAGGCGGCAGCTTCTGCCGCTACCGGTGTTTTCCCCGGAGATTATTAGCCCACGAGAGATAATTAGCTCATCCCTCTGACCTCCCGCATTCCAAGCCCAGCAGCTGAGCCTCGCTTATCTCTGTTTTAAATAAACAAGGCCGAACCTACACTCAGGCTTAGCTCTGGCTAAAGGAAAGGCTCCGGGGAGTATAAAAAAACCAATAAAATATTTTTTTGGGGGGCAGCTGACAGCCTGGCCAAGGAGCGGACAGGACCAACGCGCCACCGGGGCTGGAAAAGCCGATAAAGAGCAGGGCAGGATGCGTGAGCCGCGTCCTGGATCCCAGGAGGGAAATCCCAGCGGGGAAGGCATTGCGCGGCTCGAGGCGCCCTGGTCCTTCGCTCTCTTGGTGGGACCTGCTGCGTGCTCGCGGGGAAGCCAGGAGCAAATACAACAGCGACCGGGGGGTTGGGATCCGGCGGGGACGGCGAATGTGCCGGCACGGCACCGCGCGCCTCTCCGGGAGCTCATCCTGGGAGAACCTCGTGAGGTTCAACAGCCCAAGCGCAAAGTCCTGCACCCGGGTCGGGGCGACCCCCGGTATCAACACAGGCCGGGGGTGAAGGGATGGGGAGCAGCCCTGCCGGGAAGGACTTGGGGGGGTGAAAAGCCCGACGTGAGCCGGCGACGTGCGCTCGCAGCCCAGAAAGGCAAGCGTCTCCTGGGCTGCATCCCCAGCAGCGTGGGCAGCAGGGCGAGGGAGGGGATTCTGCCCCTCGGCTCCGCTCTGGTGAGACCCCCCTGCAGTGCTGTGTCCAGCTCTGGGGTCCTCAGCGCAGGACAGACACAGACCTGTTGGAGCGGGTCCAGAGGAGGGCACGGAAATGATCCGAGGGCTGGAGCACCTCTGCTGCGAGGACAGGCTGGGAGAGTTGGGGTTGTGCAGCCTGGAGAAGAGAAGGCTCCGGGGAGACCTTATTGCGGCCTCTCAGGGCTTAAAGGGGGACTATAGGAAGGATGGGGGCAACCTCTTTAGCAAGGCCTGTTGTGACAGGACAAGGGGGAATGGTTTTAAACTAAAGGAGGGGGGATTTAGACTGGATATAAGGAAAAAAATTCTTTGCGATGAGGGTGGTGAAACCCTGTCCCAGGCAGCCCAGAGAGGTGGTCGATGCCCCATCCCTGGAAACATTCAAGCTCAGGCTGGACGGGGCTCTGAGCAACCTGATCTCATTGGGGATGTCCCTGCTCACTGCAGGGGGGTTGGACTGGATGACCTCTAACGGTCCCTTCCAACCCAAACCATTCCAGGATTCCATGATCCTGCCCGCGGGGTCTGTGGGCATCGGAGCCACCGAGGGTCTCCTCTACAGCCGGGTATCGCCAGCGATTCGGAGCGACCCCCCCCCCGCAAAAAAAAAAAGACCCAAGAAGCCAAGTTGAAAAAGTATCTGTCTTTTAATCGCAAAGGTAGTTTGTACAACAAAGGCAGATACGGGGCGGGGGGGATAAAATCAGTTTCAAGAGGAGCAGAAGCCAAGGATGAGAACTTGATCTGGAGGCTGCGCCGCAGAGCTACCGTCTGAAAGGTGTTATTTCAGCAGAGCAGCCAGGAGGATCTCCTCTGAGGCCTTACGAATCAAAAATCCCGAATACAGGGAAATCGGAGGGATGGAGACAGCGGGATTGCAGAGCCCGTCGGCCGGGGACGGCTGGCCGCAAGCATGCTAATTCCCGCTTACAACGTACGCGACGGCTTTTTGTTTGTGGAAATAGGTATAAAACCTACAAGCGTCACAATACGGGGGTTAAAATCCGCTGGAATTTTTGGAAGTAAGAATTTGAAAACTAGAAATACGTCGTGCTTTAATGCTTGCTCAGTTCAAGGGGGGAGCAAGGGACGTTCAGCTGGTTTGGTAAAGGGTGGGAATAGCGTTAACGATCCCGCCCGTAATTAAAATGGAATTTTCATGCCGCGCTTTGAGCTTTGTCACCTGCGTCTAAGAAATGCGTCATCGGCATCATGAAATTCCCCAAAAACTGAGGCAGCGATGGCTAAAACGCTACCGAGAGCTCCAAACGCGAGCGCGCTGCCCCCGACCGCGCCGGTCGCCTCCCGCTCGCCGTCGGACGAGCTCCGCGCCAGCGAGAAAAAAGAAATCACGGTTAAAACCAAACCCCAAGCCGCGCCGCCTGCAGATCGTCTCTCTCCGAGGCTCTGAATGCCGCGGGGCTTTTATTTCAGAGAGCAATTCCCTCCCTGGGACTAGAGGGCACACGAGAAACGCCGAGGGAGGCGATGAATTTCCTAAGGAAGCCTCGTTGAGTACGAGGGCCGGAGCCCAATCCGCTAACGACCCCGCGCCGGGCAGCCCTGACCAAACTCTCCAAAATAAACCAACACACACCGAACTACCCGTACTCGGTCGTTCAGATCCACAAAAAGCACTCTGGTACCTAAAAAAACCCGCTTCGCGGAGCCGTGCCGTCGCCGTGCCAGCCAGCCACGGCTTCCAGGCGACCCCGGAAGAGAAACCTCCCTAAATAAACCCCTGCTTTCCAGCTTCTGACGCCTGATTTTCATCATTGGGACGTTAAAGCCGCCGGACGTAACCTCGAAAATTCATCTGACGCTGGGAGAAACGGCAGACGAGCTTTTCTAATGGCAGAAGCAAAACGTACCGTGTTCTCTCTCATCATAACTTGCTACCTCAGGCTTAGGTCGCCTTCCAGGTGAAGGCTTCTCCCAGAAAAGTGACTGAAACTCATTAAATGCTAACGAGAAGGGCACCGACAAAGGGTTTGTAGTGAATTTACAGCAGCGTTGGCAAATAAAAACCTGAAGCTGTGGTACAGCGACACCCCCCCCCCCCCCGGAGAATCCTGTTTTGAGCCATAAACCAGGGATTTTTGAGAACTACAAAGAGCGTTTCCATTGATCACATACAGGGGGAATAAACTCACCAAACCATAAATAACCATAAACGTTACGACTCGTTTCCTTTGCTGATCGCCACAATCACGTGCCGGCGAGTTAAAATACGAAACGACGGTACTCCCGCTGAGGTGTCCCGTCGTTCCGCCCTCGTGGAAGCCGCGCATCGCGCTCAGCCCCACTCTGAATTACAAGGATTTTTCAAGTGGGGAAAAAAAAAACCCGTAAAATAATAAATCCAGTCAGATCGTGACCGGCAGCCGCAATCTGACCGCGGAGGTAGACTCTGGACGTAGTGTCACCGTGTCGCGCTTTGCCTAGCGTCAGCGGCAGAGGTGTCCTTCAAACGTCCCCCAAAAGGGGCATTTTGAGTTTTCTAGCTTATATTTCTAGATTCTCCAGTTCAGCGAGACAGCAGTGATTACCTGGAGCTCCAGTGTTTCTGCTACATGGGTTAAAATGCTACAGGACGAGCGGGTCTGCTGGTTTTAATGCAAAAAAAACCCAAAAAGAGGCTGGAGGCAAAGGCTAGGGGGGAAGAGGGGTCGGCCTGCAGCACAGCCTGCTTCGCTGCGGCCACCCCTGCGCCGCGGAACGTCTTAGTGTCTGGAAAACAGGCGGCTCCTGGATTGCACAACGGACATCACGCTCCTCCTTCCAGGCGTGATTAGAGGCGTTCAGCAAAGAAAACATCCAAGTTTAGAGTATTTCAGCAGCAAGGCATTTCCCGATATATACATCTGATTATTTCTTTTTTTTACACGCGTATTCCCTGTGCAAACCGCACATACGTTTGGATATGTTCACACAGTAAACCATAGAAACGCACTGGCTCTGATGGCTACTCGCTGGGTACGGACACTGCGTCTACTTAGCGGAGTGAGAAGGCGACTCTTCCGTGAGCAGTGTCCTGGTGACGCTTACCGTTCTGCCGCAGGCCAGGAAGGAGGCTCCCAGGGCGATCAGACACAGCCAGCTCTGCAATGAAACAAGGCGCCGGTGATCAGAACCGCAGCGGAATGTTACCGAGACCCAGACCCTGCTCGTCTGAAGCGTTACGGCGCGCTTGACGGTGAACAGATTGTCGTTCGAAGCGACGCGGGTGGGGGTTCGGGGTAAACGAGCGCTGACGGGCACCGCTGCTGGGTCGCACGGGTGGGTGCTCCGCGGGCTGGGAATTGGCTGGACGGTCGCTGCGGTCACAGAATCCCAGGCTGGAGGGGTCGGAAGGGAGCTCTGGGGATCACCCCGTCCAACCCCCCTGCTCGAGCAGGCACACCCAGAGCAGGGGCACAGCACCGCGTCCAGGCGGGGTCTGAGTGTCTCCAGGGAAGGAGATTCCACAGCCTCTCCGGGCAGCCTCTCTGGTCACCAGCTCAATGTTCAGGTGGAGACGAGTGACGAGTGGGGTCCCTCAGGGTCCGTACTGGGACCATTTTTTATTATTTATTATTATTATTATATATTTTCTATTATTTACTATGATCTATTATTGAACACCTATGTCAGGGATGCGAAGAGTGGGATCGAGCGCGCCCGCAGCACGTTTGTGGATGCCACCGAGCTGAGCAGCACAGGTGGTACTCCAGAGGGAAGGGATCCATCCAGCGGGACCATGCCGGGCTGGAGAGGGGGGCCCTGCGCCCTCGTGAAGTCCAACAAGGCCACAGGCAAGGCGCTGCACCCAGGTCGGGGCAGCCCCAAACACAGACACGGGCTGGGGGTGAAGGGATGGGGAGCAGCCCTGCCGGGAAGGACTTGGGGGGGTGAAAAGCCTGACGTGAGCCGGCGACGTGCGCTCGCAGCCCAGAAAGGCAAGTGTCTCCTGGGCTGCATCCCCAGCAGCGTGGGCAGCAGGGCGAGGGAGGGGATTCTGCCCCTCGGCTCCGCTCTGGTGAGACCCCCCTGCAGCGCTGCGTCCAGCTCTGGGGTCCTCAGCGCGGGACAGACACGGGCCTGTTGGAGCGGGTCCAGAGGAGGGCACAGAAATGATCCGGGGGCTGGAGCACCTCTGCTGCGAGGACAGGCTGGGAGAGTTGGGGTTGTTCAGCCTGGAGAAGAGAAGGCTCCGGGGAGACCCTCTTGCAGCATTTCAGGTCTTAAAGGGACTTGTAAGAGAGATGGGGACAGAGTTTTTCGCAGGGCCTGCAGCAATAGGACAAGGGGTAATGGTTTTAAACTAAAAGAGAGGAGACTCAGACTAGATCTAAGGAAGGAATGTTTTACGCTGAGGGCGGTGAGACCCTGGCACCGGCTGCCCAGGGGGTGGTGGGTGCCCCCTCCCTGGACACGTTCGAGGTCAGGCTGGAGGGGCTCAGGGCAACCTGCTCTGGTCGGAGATGTCCCCGCTTGCGGCAGGGGGTTGGACGGGGTGACCCGTAAAGGTCCCTCCTGACCCAAACCCTTCTGTGATTCCATGAATCGTTCTATGATTTTACACCTCTGGCAATATACAGGCACGTAGAGAAGAACCGTGCATTATTCCAAAGTCTCTGCCAACCTTTCACCTGCTGCGACATTAAATCAAGGCCTTTTGGGTAACAGCGAGCAGGTGAATTGCTAAAGAGATGGTCAAAAAAGAGGGGAAAGGCCACGTGGCTTAGCAGGCGCAGCGCAGAACACGTTCCCAAGGAAATCTGGCCGCAAAAGCCTCAACTTCCCCATCTGTTCTGACCCTGTGGCCGACTTTAATGCCTCCAAAATGTGTCAATATTAATATAATAGTGAGAAAATATGGCTTATCCTGCCTACAAGGAGTCTCAGCTTGAACCAGGCTTACCAAATACGCCACAAAGGACAGGTAGATCATGCTGAGAATCGCAGCCCCAATGTACAAAGCCATGTGGTCCAGGGACACGACGTAGGTCACCACGAAGTGCATGTTAATGCCGCAGATGAGGAGGATCAGCAGGCCGCCACCGATCTTCCAGAACCTGCGAGCAAAACCAGAGCAAAACGGGGTGAGGTGGAGGGGCCACTGTTGTGTTTGGGGGAGATCCTCTAGGTCCCGAGGCGAGGAGAGGAAGGAAACGCGTGCCTGAGGTGAGCTACACGCCATCTCCTGCTCGGAGGCGATTCCCTTTGTACTTACAATCCATTGGCAAAATCATTCATGACGCTGGGCAGGCTGGTGAACGTCAGGACAGGGATCAAAGCGAACGGAAGCTGGAACAAGCAAGAAAATGCGGAAGAATAAAGAGTGGAAATTGTTCCGATTATCTCAGCATGGACAAACATCAAAGGTTTGCTCATATCTGACAGCATTTCCCCAAAGCTATTGTAAAGTGAGTCGAGGGGACTTCCCCTGGCTGGAAGAAGGAAGCCATTTCAGAGCCTGGCTGATCCTTTCCACCTCACCCCAGCAGATCAACATCTCCTGACAGTAACTCACTCTGCTCAGCTGCTCCTGCCAACCCTTAGGCACCAGAAGCTGAAATATTCAGTGCGAGATGCTTTTCTCCCAAACCTGACCCCCAAACCGGGCGCTGCTGCTCACCTGGAGGCTCATAAGAACATTTAAGAAGTCATTCATGCCAGTGAGGTGTTCGACGTCCTGAAAGATGGAGACGAAGAGGGTGGGGGTGATGGCGATGGAGCGGGTCAGCAGCACCCGGGCGAAACGGGACCACCGCAGGTTCAGGAAGCCCTGCAGAAGAAACCAGAGCAGCTGCTGGGTGAAAACAGTAAGGAGACTTCAACGGAGCAGGAAGAGGGGGGCTCGGCACGGGATTAAAAGCTCGTTTGCTTGAAAGGCACATCAGGGAGATTTATGGAGCTTCCAGCAAGAGCTGTGTGTCCAAGGAAGGGGAATCATCAATACGAGCTTTAAAGGCTCGGGAGTAGAGAGAATGGGGACGCAGGCAGCCGCTAATTACCTCCATGACGAACTGCCCCGAGTACGTCCCCGTCATCGTTGAGCTCTGGCCGGCAGCGAGGATCCCGATGGCCCAGATATAGAGAGCAGCAGGGCCGAAGTAACACCCCAGAACGACGCCCTGGAAGAGAGATTTGCAGTCTCACGTCAGTTCAGTCCCACATCTGAGAGTGGGAACAAGAAAGGGCAGGCGAGTTCCCCTGTGACCAGATTAATCATGGGGGTTGAGTTGAAAGAGAAGGAATAATCCATATGTAGGAGAGTGAAAAGCATTCCCCACATCGGCAGCAGATAAGGCAACACCTCACAGGCTGCAGTTTTAACGAAGCAGATTCAGGATGGATGCAAGGAAAAACTTTGTCACGGCCAAGCTAATAAAAGAGGGGAACAGACAGCCAGGGAGTCTGCGGGGACAGGTTAGATGCACCACGACTGGCAAAGGGATAGATAATTTCGCTTAGAGATGGTGGACTCTTCACTGGGTCAAAAACTGGCTGGATGGCTCAGCCCAGAGAGTTGTGGTGAACGGAGCTAAATCCAGTTGGCGGCCGGTCACAAGCGGTGTTCCCCAGGGCTCAGTGTTGGGGCCAGTCGTGTTTAATATCTTTATCAATGATCTGGATGAGGGGATCGAGTGCGCTCTCAGTAAGTTTGCAGATGACACCAAATTGGGCAGGAGCGTCGATCTGCTTGAGGGTAGGAAGGCTCTACAGAGGGACCTGGACAGGCTGGATCGATGGGCCGAGGTCAGTTGTGTGAGGTTTAACAAGGCCAAGTGCCGGGTCCTGCCCTTGGGTCACAACAACTCCAGGCAACGCTCCAGGCTTGGGGAAGAGTGGCTGGAAAGCTGCCCGGCAGAGAAGGCCCTGGGGGTGCTGGCTGACAGCCGGCTGGACACGAGCCAGCAGTGTGCCCAGGTGGCCAAGGAGGCCAACGGCATCCTGGCTTGTATCAGCAATAGTGTGGCCAGCAGGAGCAGGGCAGGGATGGTGCCCCTGTACTCGGCACTGGTGAGGCCGCCCCTCGAATGCTGCGTTCAGTTTTGGGCCCCTCGGGACAAGAAGGACATCGAGGTGCTGGAGCGTGTCCAGAGAAGAGCAACAGAGCTGGGGAAGGGTCTGGAGAACAAGTGTGATGGGGAGCGGCTGAGGGAGCTGGGGTTGTATAGCCTGGAGAAGAGGAGGCTGACGGGAGACCTTATCGCTCTCTGCAACTACCTGAAAGGAGGTTGTGGTGAGGTGGGGGTTGGTCTGTTCTCCCAAGTTACTAGCGATAGGACAAGAGGATGTGGCCTTAAGCTGCACCAGGGGAGGTTTGGATTGGATATTAGGGAAAAAACTTCTTCACTGACAGAGTGTTCAGGCACTGGAACAGGCTGCCCAGAGAGGTGGTGGAGTCGCCATCCCTGGGCGTGTTCAAAAACATGTAGACGTGGCCCTTGGGGACATGGTTTAGGAGACATGGTAGTGTTGGGTTGACTGTTGGACTTGATGATCCTAGAGGTCTTTTCCAACCTTAATGATTCTATGATTCTATGAAAGGGCTGGGCTCAACGATCCCCAGGGGTCTCCTCCAGCTCTGGTTTCAGTGACTCTTTTACAGGTCCCGGCCTTCAACACTCCCTGTTTAGCCAAAAGAAGCAGCTGCTACCAGAGAAGGACGCTAGGCTGCCGGAGACGAGGCCATCCTGCCCCGCGGGTCACTCACCCCTTTGTAGATATCCACTTCCAGCGTCTGGTTGTTGTTTGGGAAGAGCAAGGAGTGTGGGCTGCTGGCATTCACACAGACGTCGTTCTGCAACGACAGGAAGGGGCAGGAGGTTGGGTTTGTTCAGTGAGGGTAAAGTGAGGACGAATAGAAAAGGCTGCACGTGAGGAGCAGCGGGTGCTGGAGGTCCCAAGGTGCTGGATGCCTCTTCAGACTGGTTTAAATGGAAATAATCTGCACTCCTGTTCTTTTTTCCCCCTCTTTAAGCACAGAATATATGGGCTTTGCTTGACCCAGGGACACTGGTGAGGCTCAGAGCTGCCCCTCTGCTCACACGGTCCCTGTTACTGCTCTAACAGCCCCAGGGTTCGGTGTCAGCCGGTCCCCAGGGAAGTCCCGGCCCCAACTCACCACATCCGCGTTCGTCTTTTCAAAGAAAGCCTCAGCGAAGACGGTCACAACAAAGATGTTAATGATGAAGGAGACAAAGAGAGCGATGCAGGACTCGATGAAGAAATACTTATTAGCTTCTCGGATTTCCCTCTTGTCTGCACGGTTCACTTGCCGGGACTGAAAAGGAGATGGTGACAACAGCAGGCATAAGGAACAGGAATTTGCTATTATATGACTTATATCTGTAATTGTACCGCATTAGACAGTGGGACACGGGTCACTGGGCGGGAAGAAAACGTGCCAGAGGGAAGAAAAAGCAAACCCTGACATTTGCAGAACAAGCAAGAGCCGGTTTTGCCGGTGTCGCTGCGCTAGCCAAGAGACCACCTCTGGTCCCACACCCACGGGTGAAGGACACGTGTCCTGAAGCTCTCATGGCTCTCCCTGTGCCAGGGACCCGGCCAGCCTCCGTCGGGGGTTTGCTATGTCCCCACCGAAGTCAACGCTTAAAGCAGACTCCGCGAGGCTGTGAGCGCTCCAGCGTTCCAGGCCTCCCAGCGCCAGCCACGGACACGTTAAGCAGCGCAGCTGCTTACCTTGACCAAGGCAGAGTGCAGGTACATGTTGTGCGGCATGATAACGGCGCCCACGATTCCCACGGCTTGCTCCAGCTGGGCTGTGCCGCAGTTCTGGCAGTACGGGATGAAGAGCCCTTTTAGCAGCTTCTCCTGGCTGGGCTTTACTGTGATATACTGGGCACAGAGACAAAAGAAACACAGGTGTTTGTAGCATGATGCGCATCGTGCAGCTGCCTAGGCTGCCCCTGTGAAGATACTCGAATCACAGAATCCCAGAAACACAGAATCCCAGAATGGTGGGGGTTGGAAGGGAGCTCTGGGGATCACCCCGTCCAACCCCCCCTGTTCGAGCAGGCACACCCAGAGCAGGGGGCACAGCACCACGTCCAGGCGGGGTCTGAGTGTCTCCAGGGAAGGAGACTCCACAGCCTCTCCGGGCAGCCTGTCCCACTGCTCCGGCACCCTCACAGCAAAGGAGTTTCTCCTCATATTCAGGTGGAACTTCCCGTGTTCCAGCCTGTGCCCATCGCCCCGTGTCCTGTCGTTGGGCACCGCTGAAAAGAGCCCGCTCCCTTCCTCTCGACACCCACCCTTAGGTATTTATAAGCATTGATGAGGTCCCCCCTCAGCCTTCTCTTCTGCAGGCTGAACAGACCCAGGTCTCCCAGCCCTTCCTCCCAAGGGAGATGCTCCAGTCCCCGGAGCACCTTGGCAGCTCTCCGCTGGACTTGCTCCAGCAGTTCCCTGTCCTTCGTAAGCTGGCGAGCCCAGAGCTGGACGCAGCACTCCAGATGTGGCCTCACCAGGGCGGAGCAGAGCGGGAGGATAACCCCCCTCGCCCTGCCGGCCACACTCCTTTAACGCACCCCAGGACACCGCCGGCCGCCTTGCCCACAAGGGCACGTCGCTGGCTCGTGATCACCCTGCTGCCCACCGGCGCTCCCAGGGCCTTCTCAGCAGAGCCGCTCTCCAGCAGCTCAGCCCCCAGCCTGTACCGGTGCCTGGGGCTGTTCCTGCCCAGGGCAGCACCTCACACTTGCTCTTGTTGAATTCCATGAGGTTTCCCTGGGCGCAGCTCTCCAGCCTGGCCAGGTCTTGCTGAATGGCAGCACAGCCAAAACGTGGCCGGTTTGGTCAAAAGCAAAACCACAACGCGAGATCGTCTGCTGTTTAATAAAACTGGGGACGCTGCCCTGAACGGTACGTTCCGGTCTCCACGTCGGAGAGGAGGGTTCAGTACAGCCCACGCCGCAGGCCAGGCTGTGAGCTGGATGCCAGCCACACATCGGAAATGCAGACCCAGCTTCAAACATCCTGAATTTTAAGTGTCTACCCCCCTGTTTCGGTGCTGGTTGGGCGCAGGAGTTGGGGGTGGGGGGAGAGGGAACCTGTCACCGAGCAGCTCGGATGGAAACATAGAGAGAGATGGTGAAGGTACCTCGTATCCAAACGTCAGCGCCATGATGGTGATCAGAAAACCAAAGAACGCTTCCAGTTTTCGCAAGCCTGTGAGAAGAAAAAGGACCGTCAGCAAACTGAGAAAAGCTGAATCTCAGATTTATTTTCTGGAATTCAGGAGGAGAAATTACCATATTTGTCCAGGAAGAGAAACACGAATGTGTCGGCAATGGTGATGAGCACGCCGCCCCACAGCGGGATCCTGCGAGAGATGGGCATGAGCAGACATCAGCTTACAAACCACTCCGACCTCGTCCGCCAGCCACAACACCACTTCAGAGTCCAAAATCTCTTTTTATTTAGGACACTTGTTTGGGGATGGAACCACACTGTCCAAGGGTTTGTTTGCAGTCTGACAAGACGTTTGGCTGTGCGGGGCAAGGGACTGTAGGTTTGTTTTCTGCACAAACAGCTCAGATAAGAGTTCTCTCCCCGAATCTCAAGAACAAAATCCCACGTCCGCACTGAGAATGACAGCAGTGGGCGAGATGTGAAGAGCTACTCGGTACAAAATTGTAGCTTCCCGTCACATTTGCATTTCCAACCTCCCTGGCCGAGAGGACTCTTTATTGAAGAGTGTTCAGGCACTGGAACAGGCTGCCCAGAGAGGTGGTGGAGTCGCCATCCCTGGAGGCGTTCAAAAACCTTGTAGCCGTGGCCCTTGGGGCCATGGTTTAGGAGGCCTGGAGGTGTTGGGTTGGTGGCTGGACTTGATGATCCTGGAGGTCTTTTCCAACCTTAATGATTCTATGATTCTAGTAGTCCTTTATCAGGAAGATAAAATTGGCCAGGAAAGCTGCAGCCCAATTTTGGCGTCAGTCAGTTATAGCTAAAATAAAAGCCAGAACCCACAGTCCTCCTTATAGCCAAAAAAAAAAGAAACAGGCACCAAAGGCTGGCTCATCTAAGACAGCAAGCACAGCTTAGATGAATCACCCTCTAAATAGAGCTGATTTTGGATGATTTATAGGAAATAAAAGTCTTTTTTGGCACACACAGTGACAATTTCTCAATCCTAGCGGGGAGCACTCATTTCCTGCTGCCCTCTGATGACAAACCCAACTTACTTCCCCACAGACAGGAGGTTAATAGCGATCGCTGAGCCAATGACTTCTTGCATATCGGATCCGATGATAGCGAGTTCGACCATCAGCCACAGGATAATCCGAGGAACCTGGAGGTAAAGAAATATCCCAAAACCATTAAAAAGAGGGGAAAAAATTCTTCACCCTTTAATTTCCTAGATGAGGGTGGGGTTGTAGCCATTGAACATTCGGGAATGGTCTCTTTTCCCTGCCGTGCTACAGCTGTGGTGTGGTAAACATGTTGATGATTGCCACTTTACGGCTGGTCCAGAGCAGAAATCCAGGTTACCTGTAGCAATCACTGGGGGAGGTTCCCGGGCCACTTATATAACCTAAATTACTCGTCTCAATAGATTTCGCTCGTTGCGAGAGCGAAACTGGACATTTCTGTGTACCGAGGCGGTGGGAATGAACATCGGAAGCTATTTCACGTGGTCAGAGCGATGACAAAGTCTCAGGTGTTGGATGAAAAACATCAGACTGCACAGAGCTGGGGACATCACCGACTTCCCCACAGCCCTTTCCCAAAGGACAGCCTCACTCATCTTCAGCTGAACGAGACGCAGAGCCCGTTCTTACAAAAGCCGTGAAGATTTCTTAAGGAGGGAAATCTGACGGCCAGGGAATGGTCTTGTTCAAAAGGGCTGTTTCTCTGCTCATGATTCCTCGAGCTTATTTAAGCGACGAGTATCTCACCTTCGGGAGGCGGCAGTCCAAACGGAAAAGCTGAAATCCCGGGTTTTATTCCTGACTCTGTCTGCAATTCACTGGCAAACGCCAGGACGTTCGCCCCACCTCCCTCCTCGTGCTCTCCTTTTTCCAATACAGGGAAGACACCGACAGGACCCAAAGCATCCCCCACTGCTTCCCAAAGAGCCCAGGTTCTTAGCGAGGCCTTCGCTGGTGCTATGTTAGGGCTACAATTAAAATCTTCCTCTAAATCTGCCTTTCTTCCAACTGTGAGCCAAAACGGAAGAAATCAACTTAACCCCCCAGCTTCTTGGACAGTAAAGCAAGATGTGACGATGAAAATATATTTTAGCACCCAAAAGACTTTCTCCTGAGGAGGATTTGGCACTGAACAGGCAGCAGCGACTCCTGATGAGTCCTACGAGACCTGCCAACCCCAGGTGAGAGAACGACACCGACCCAGGTCCACGGGACCATCCGAAGGGCCCCTCCGTACCGCCGAGGACCAGGAGGTCATCATAGAACCACAGAATGCCCTGAGTGGGAAGGGACCGGCAAGGACCATCGATCCAGCTCCTGTCCCTGCACAGGACAACCCCAAACCCACCCCATGGCTCTGAGGGCCTTGTCCAAGCGCTTCTTGGCTATCGCCAGCCTCGGCGCCGCGATGCCTCCCTGGGGAGCCTGTTCCAGTGCTCCACCACCCTCTGGGGGAAGAACCTTCTCCTAATACCCAACCTAACCCTGCCCTGGCACATCCTCCTGCCATTCCCTCGGGTCCTGTCGTTGGTCACCAGAGAGGAGAGATCCGTGCCCGACCCTCCTCCTCCTCCCCTGGTGAGGAAGCTGCAGACCGCCATGAGGTCTGCCCTCAGCCTCCTCTTTTCCCGGCTGGACAAACCCAGTGACTTCAGCCGCTCCTCGTGCGGTTTCCCCTCTAAACCCTTCCCCAACTTCGTGGCCCTCCTCTGGACACTCTCCAGTAGCAGCTTTATCCCCTTGATGTCCTGCGGCGCCCAAAACTGCCCACAGCGCTCGAGGTGAGGCCGCCCCAGCGCAGAGCAGAGCGGGACAATCCCCTCCCTCGAGCGGCTGCAACACAGCGCTCGGTGCACCCCGGGGCTCGGCTGGCCCTCTCGGCTGCCAGGGCACGCTGTTGGCTCATGTTCAACTCGCCATCGAGCAGAGCCCCCAGTCCCTCTCTGCAGAGCTGCTCTCCAGCCCCTCGCTCCCCAGGCTGTCTGCACAGCCAGCCCCTCGCTCCCCAGGCTGTCTGCACAGCCAGGTGACCCACCTTCTGGTACTGCCGGTTGCACACTTCAGCGAGATGCAGCCCTGTCACCACCCCCAGCCTCGCGGCCAGCCGCTGCAGGAGCAGCCCGATGATCGTCGCCAGCATCAGGACCCAGAGCAGCTGAGGGAGACATGAAGGCAGGAGTGGGTGCACTGGGGCAGCAAGAAATGACGGCCGCAAACAAGGTCCCGGGTCCCCTGGGATGCCTACGCCCTGCATGCGCCTTTAGGAATCACGGGCCTTTTAAAATACACATTATTGACATTTGGAGGCTCTTTTATGTGCCCCGAGCTGGCACAGGAAGGATCCACATGCACATAAAGCCAGGAGTCACTGCCGCAGAGGGCATATGAGAGCGCCTCACTCTCCCCTTCCCCTTGTCTGGGGTGTTTTCAGCTCCACAGCAACAACAGCACTATCAGTACTCCTGCCCTAAAACGCAGGTGGGTATGTGGTTTGCACAACTTACAGCGCTTAATGTGTACATTTCTGCACTGACCTTAAATCCTGCGACAGCCCCGGACTGCAAATCCGACTCGATGTTGCCTGGATCCAGGTAGGCAATGCTCATCAGAAAGCCTGGCCCGGTGAAAGCCCAAAGCTTGCGGAAACTAAAGCACGAGTGCTATGGAAGGGGAGAGAGGATCGAGACATCAGAAGCCAGCCCTGCAGCGGAGCCCTCTCCTAACACAGGGGACGCGTCATCCCCACGAACCACCCCAGCTATTGGGCTTAAAAAAATGATGAGAGACAGCCAGGGTTTGATTTGAATATCCTCGCTGCCACAACAGAAAGCAGCGCTGGTAAGAGTCTTTTTTAATCCAATCCTAAACTCTCCAGCAGTCTCTGGTCCTAATCTAAAGAGTCTAGGACCAGACTCTGGGACAGCCAAGGACATACTCTTGGGTGGGAGATGAATCCTCCTGTGCCTGCAGCTGAAAATCCTGCCTTGCTGCTTAATCAAAAGCAAAGAGGGCACCTCTATCCCCCTGCAAAGGGGACAATGCTGGTACAAAGGCCAGCATAGCACTCTTGCTCCGTTTCCTTGATAAGGGAACAAAGAACCAAGGTCCCCTCCCCTGGGGCTACAAACAAGACATTTCTCTACTCTTTAGCAGATCTGGACACAAATCCCGAGCGACGAATCATTAACTCCACAGCAGGGACGGGAGATGCCGCACCCTCTTCTCCCCCAGATCCCCATCCAGCGGCCTGGCCGCCCTTCCCCATCTAGGCAAGAAGGGGAACCAGCACCCAAGGGAATAACTCACGCGGGTACCAAGTGCTCGCAGATTTTTCCGATTGGATTTTCCTATCGGAGCGAGTGGAGGAGGGCCCAGCCGCACTCACCGTTTCGTCATCGGGAATCGGGATCTTGTTGTCAAAGTAGGTGGTAAAAGGCTCCTCCGAGGAGGCGTCTGGCGGCTGCAGCGGGTTCATGCTGCTGGAAATCGTGCTGACGACCTCCCCGTGCTCCCCAGAGGCATCTTCTGGAGGGGTGAAAGAGAAGCAGGAAAGGAAGGAGTGAGTGAGGAACCCCGGAAACACAGAGGAACCTGGCGGAGGCTTGGCAAGACCCACAGGTAGAGGAAAATGAGGGTGTTTTCCCCTCACAGCTAACGCAAGTTAGGTTATTAAGAGACAGTGAAATGAAAATAATATGCACTGCTGTAAACCCGCCCTGGGAGACCGCACTGCCTCGCCTGAGCTCTCCCTCTGCCCCATGGCGAGAGGAGGCCAGCTCGCTGGCGGTTTCTTTGTTCAGATTGATTCAAAAAAAGCCATCACAGGACACTGGGCGATGTAATGGCAGCCCCGCGGTATTGCTGTAATGATTAACTGGAACCGAACGAGCCAGGTCCGAGAGAAACCCGGGGCTATTTTTGCACCGTTACAGAGAGCGTCACCCCAAACTCTGCCGGCTGAACGGACCGTCTGCGAGAAATTTAGTCCTGGAAGGATCCTGCCACCCTGCGGAATCCTGTTCCCATCCAGGGAACGCACAATGCAGCACTTGTTTGGGAGCCAGCGACAGTCAGGAGACTGCCTGACTATCTTCCCTTCTCCTAAAGCCGGAGAGGCAGGCAGGAGAGCCAGCCTTGGTGCATTTTCAGGAGAGTTTCTAAATTTAATGCGTGAGGAAGGTCTGCAGGGTTACTCCAGCACTGAAAACGCACATTCCCACGGATTACGTGCTCAGACGCGTTCAGGTTACCAGCCGCTCCTCTCCTGCCCACCTGCAGCAAAAAGCCCCTTCTCCCAAATCGAGCCCATACTCACTTTTGCTCTCCCTACGTGGCATTTTGCTCTAGGAGGTGAAGAGCAGCATGTGGCCCGGGCGCCCAGCCTTTCTAGGAGGAAGACTAAACACAAGGCCAGCTCTTTTACAGTTCCCTATTGCATCACCAGAGTAAACTGAGGTTGATTGCTCCTCCTTTTTCCCCTGCCTTCCAAATACCTGGCAGGGCTCCCTGCCCTGCCGCCAGACCCGTTTACATAATGGAATTAGAGCTACCCCTGTGTGTGCGGGCAGGTGAGGGATCATCTGCACGAGGCAGGCTTGTTCGCTGAGTTAAGCAAGGCTGAATGAGCCCTGGGAACCGTAAATCTCCTGCCGGGGTCGCCTCAAAAGCACGAGGGTTTGCGTCCACGGCGATAATCAAGTGCACGGGGCGATAAACGGGCACACAGAAGCCTTGGGGTGGTTTTTGCAGGATGAAGGAATTAATTAGATTAAAGGTCGATGCATGAGAGAGCAAATCTGCTGTGCCGCAAAGTGAGCCTTACCGTAGGATGCCTTCTGGTCCGTGTCAGAGTTCCCCATGGTGGAACTCTTCCAGTGGCCTGGAAACTGGTTTAGATTGGTCACGCTGGCTGCAAAGGAGAGGGGGAAAAAAACCTGTTGAGAAGGAGAATAAAAACCTACAGGAGAGCCGACAGCCGACCACCCGACCCCTGGCAGGGACAGATTTACTTCCCCGGCCCTTTTCCAGCTTGGAAGAACCTTGCAGGGCCAGGAGAGGAATGTTTTGCCCCCGCTTGGGAACTCCTGTTGCAACAACACAAAGAAAGGGTGAGCGGGCCGACCGGGCACACCAACGCGACAGAAGTGTTTGCAAGCAGCCAGGCTCAGGACGGCGCCTGTTGTGAAACTCCAGTGAAGGAAATAAGAGTGGAATTTCCTTGATGTGTAAAATTACATACCATCCCTCCCCTTCCAGGCACAATTATTACATCTACGCTGCGCCCTTTACAGGGCATCAGAAGTTTCTTTTAAGGGCACGACGTAACTCTTTCATCACGGTGTATTTTGAAATCTAAACCACACAGAAAGGAACCGGGATCTGGTGCGGGACTTGGGATGAAGCTGGCGTCCTCCGAGCTTTAAAAGGTCAACCCTGGCCCAAACCCCTCAAGGACGAGTCAAAGTACCAACCGTATATACGGTTGGTATGTAAAGCACTTAGTCTCCCTCAAAGCCTGTTGCATATTAACAGGAGATTTCCTTATAACAAGGCGATATTGACTGAGTGAAGACATAAAAGGAAAACATTAGCCAGGAATTGATTTTAAGTGATTTGAACCTATTTTAGGTTTCCAAAGATTAATTCCCCGGCTCCATAACCCGCTCCAAAGGTGGTTCGTAACCAGAGGGTTACTTCACGCAGGGCGGGAGCGATACCGTTTCTTGTAGGCAGGGCTCCAATTGTTATTTATCTATCCAAATACACTCAGGATTTTAAAGTGTTGACTCTAGGGCAATAAGATGAACAAAGCACACTCCGTGCTCCGCGAGCTCTGAACTCCGCACAACTCGCCGCTCGTGCCTGCCAACGAACCTGCCAAGGCGCAGCGCTCGGGGCGAGGGTTTGCTTATTCCGCCGCTTTGCAAATAATCTCCAGCGTTTGCTCTGGACGAGCACGTAGGAGAATTCATCCGTGCCGGTGCGGAGCGAGGCGCTGAGGTTTCACCAAACTGTAAGATTTCCCATCCCATTTTTTTTGCTGCTCCCACCCGGCTGCCCGTCAGCCAGCTCTGCCTCTCCCGCAGAGCAGAAACCCGGTGCTAAAGTCACCAGCTCTTCCAGCCTCATCGGGGCGGCGGAAAGCGGCTCCAGTCATAGAATCATGGAATCATAGAATGGTTTGCGTTGGAAGGGAACTTTCCAAGGTCATCCAGTCCAACCCCCCTGCAGTGAGCAGGGACATCCCCAATGAGATCAGGCTGCTCAGAGCCCCGTCCAACCTGGCCTGGAACGTTTCCAGGGATGGGGCATCGACCACCTCTCTGGGCAACCCATTCCAGCGCTTCATCACCCTCATCGCAAAGAATTTTTTTCCTTATATCCAGTCTAAATCTCCCCTCCTTTAGTTTAAAACCATTCCCCCTTGTCCTGTCACAACAGGCCTTGCTAAAGAGGTTGCCCCCATCCTTCCTATAGTCCCCCTTTAAGCCCTGAGAGGCCGCAATAAGGTCTCCCCGCAGCCTTCTCTTCTCCAGGCTGCACAACCCCAACTCTCTCAGCCTGTCCTCGCAGCAGAGGTGCTCCAGCCCTCGGATCACCTTTCCGGACCCACTCCAACAGTTCCATGTCCTTCTTGTGCTGAGGGCTCCAGAGGTGGACGCAGTCTGCGAGGTGCTCGCCCAGAGCCGGGAGGGCTGCAGAGGACGTGGGGCTGCTCTGTCGTGGCTCCTCCGGCATCGCTTGGAAGGAAGCGGGATGCCAGATGCCACCGCGGAGAGCTGTGACACCGCGGTCTTAAACACGTCAGGGACAGCCCCTGCCCCTTCCAGGTTTTAAGTGCCACCGAACCGCTACACGCTGTGGGGAGAAACGGTGAGTAAATACCTCCTGCCACCTCGGCCCACGGAGAGGACAAGCGCCACCTCTCCAACCTCTGCAGCGACGGTGCCTCTGCCGGAGACTTGTCCCTCCAGCAGCTCCCACTTGGATGGGGACAACCTCAACGCTGGAGCAAATGCTTTTATCTCTGCACACGCTTATACTACTTTCTTCCTTTACAGGCTCCTTTTTAAAGCATAGCCCTAAGAGCTTTCATTAACAAAAAAAAAAAAAAAAAAGCTAAAGTTTAGCAATAAGCCATCTTTTCCCCGAAATCTATTTCCTTCAGGAGGAACAGCGCTGACGCCGGCAGCAAGTCCCATGAAACACTCCATAAAGGCGAAGAGGAAGAAGATCACATGGCAAATGTTCGTTACGGTGTGAGACTGACCTAAATATCTCCTTGCAAAACACATCCCAGCTTGGGCGGGAGCGAAATTGGTTCCCCTATCTCCGCCGGCAGTTGCCGAGCTCATGACGCCCTCATTCATGACCCGACGCGGGGAACGCTTGCCCACGTGTGCCAGGTTGGAAACGCTGCCTGCAGATCCTTCTCCCACAGAGCTCCAATAAAAGCAGCCACCGGCTGTAGCCAGATGCGAGTATTTCGCACGCTTCCAGCCTAGCTGGGAGCCAGAGAGCTGTCGAGAGAAAGACGGTGAGAACGCATTTGCGGGACGTTTTTTGCCCGCTCTGACTCCAGGCCTCGGTGTTTTTCTAAAAGAACGGCTCTAGGGACACCCTGCCGCTGCTCTCAACACGGAGGAAATTAGAGGATAAAGAAACTGCAGGATAAAATTTATCGCTCCTTCGACACGTAACCTCTGTGAACATCTTCAAGCGACTCCTCAACACCAGGCGTGGGCTCGCCAGGCCATGTTCTGCCTCCGGGAGGTAAAACACTCACCGTACCACTGCTGGCTTTGACTTTACACACTGTATTCACACTCAGGCAAGGCAGCCGCCTTCCCAGGAGGAATATTCCTTGGGCTGAGACAAAAAGGCAAGAGCGGAACATCGTGAGGTTGCTCTCATCAATAAAGCAAAGACAGTAGCGCTGTTGTCTGGACCTTCAGTACCTGCAGAGCAAACAACGGATCATTCTTCCATCTACACCCTCCCTTTTCGCCGATGAAAAGACGAGCCTCGGTCCAACGGGTCTTTTCTTCTTGACAGCCAGAAAGGCAGCAAAGCCTACAAGGGGAAGGCCAAGGAGCCGACGGCTTGCTCATCCTCAACGCGGAGACGTGGGGGTTTGTCAGACAAGTCTTGTCTCACGCTGGGAGTGGTTCCTGCGATTGAGATTTCTGCATTTGATGTCAGGCTTTGGCCTCGGCTGGTTCCTGCGGAGCATGCTGCGATCGTTAACTCTTTGAGAGCGTTTTTTCGGGGCCGCCATCTCATTAGCGCTGTATTTCGTTCGTGCGCGGGCACCCCCGCAGCCCGACCGCACCGGGCAGCCCTTGACACGGTCACACCAAAACCCCGACCCCGTTCCTCCCGGCTCACGTTATACAGGTCACTTATACAAGTCACGCAGGGGCAGCCCTGAGCACACCACACCTACCAAAACCGGAGCAGACGACCCAGTTAACTGTTCGCCATCCCAACAGAGGTGATTCCTTGCCTGCACAACCAGGTCACCCCCTTGCCTGCTCTCCCAATGCGCACGCCGCTCTGCTGGCACCGGCAATGCCAGATCCCGGCCCTGGAAAACCTTTTTCTCCGCATGGACCTGGCGGGGAGTCTCCCCCGGGGCGGCAGCACCGCGGGTTTGGCCCTGTGGGATTCCTCCTCGCTCTCGTGCCCAAGCTCCCGCTGACGACCAGAGGTGACAAAAGCAGGCTGTGCCAGTGGCTTCGCTCCCATGGCTATGGTCCCTGCGCCAAGGCAGGTCACCCGGCTGACTCCTAAATGGGTCGGACGAGCTCGTTCCCTGCTAATCGTTCACCCAACACCACGTGCCGGGAGATGCCCTGGATGCAGGAGGGCACCGAGCCGAGGCGCGGGGGGACGAGCCCGCTCCGCTCACCCAAGCGTGCTCTCCCAGAAAGACATCGTGCGATGTATTTATTTCCACAGAAGGAGAACACCACCTGGGAAACAACAACCTGGAAGCAAGGAGAACAAGTGTGATGGGGAGCGGCTGAGGGAGCTGAGGGGGTTTAGTCTGGAGAAGAGGAGGCTGAGGGGAGACCTGATCGCTCTCTGCAACTACCTGAAAGGAGGCTGTGGTGAGGTGGGGGTTGGTCTCTTCTCCCAAGTCACTAGTGATAGGACGAGAGGAAACAGCCTTAAGCTGCGCCAGGGGAGGTTTGGATTGGATATCAGGGAAAATGTCTTTACTGGAAGAGTGTTCAGGCATTGGAACAGGCTGCCCAGAGAGGTGGTGGAGTCACCATCCCTGGGGGTGTTCAAAAACCGTGTAGCCATGGCCCTTGGGGAGCCTGGGGGAGTTGTGTTGGCGGTTGGACTTGATGATCCTAGAGGTCTTTTCCAACCTTAACGATTCTATTGTTCTATAAGGAGCAACTCTCCACCCGAGCCTGCTCAATCCGAAGGCTCCTGGATTTAGGAGCCAGCCCCTAGAGCTGCTCCGCATTGTTTTTTGCAAGCGTGGGAAGTGGGGGCTGATGCACATCAAGGGTTTTCACGACATGTAATAAATCAAACTGATTGAAAAGCTCTTATTCTAGCAGCAGCCACAAGGCTTGGGGATTAAAAATGCCCTCAAAAAACGAGGCAGTGCCTGAGACTGTGGAAACTTTGGTCAAGAAGTGCTGTAAAGCGGGAAAAAAGGGATGAGCAGCAAGGCTGAGCCGTGGGACCACTGCACAGGGTGGGGCTGGGGGTCATCGTATCACCCTGGGTGCCCCAAGCCTTGTCCCACATCAAACACGGAGCCGTTATCTCATCACCAATGCAGCATCCCGCTCTCCGAACAAAATCCTGGGCTCAAGAGCTCATCTGACCGTTCCCCCTGCCTGTTTAATGAGCTGCGCTCACTGCAGGAGAAATCATATCCCTCCCCCGAGGAAACCTCTCGCTTGTAGTCATGCACGGACTTTGGTCAGGAACGGCATCTTGGAGGGCGAGGCTGAGCCCGGGGACGTGAATCCCTGCCAGGGTCACACTGACCTTTGCTGAGCTCGGCCTGGCATCAGGCAGCCGGCAGGACTGCACCGGGAGCCGTCACCACCGGCTGGCCTCGTCCTCCCCACCGCAATAACCCGGGGCAGGCGCCGGAGTTTGGACCCCGGGGACGCTCCACTGCAGCTCTGCAGCGACAACAGGACGCGAAATACGTGTCCTGGGTGGCTCAGCCTGGGATGGCAGAGCTCCGCGGGGTGGCTGCCGAGCCAGCCAAGGTTTTTAAGAGCTGTTGTCTCGTCGCACCCCCAATCCTTGCTATGAAGTTCACGTACAAACAGCGTCGAGCCCTCGGATGAGGCTGGGGTGACTCGGGACGGTTTCACCCCAAACCCCGCGGGGAGGATTAACGTGACCCAGCCCTTGGGGAGGAAGGCCGAGGATGGGGCTCGGGGGTACCCCACGCACCGGCCACCAGCGGTTTCGGTGGGGCGAGGAGCACCGGTGCTCAGAGACCCCCCGGGGCCGGGGACACCCTGCGGCCACCGAGTGCCCAGGGGGTCCCTGAGCCCCAGCGATGGGGGGGGGGGTCAGTGCCCGGGGTGCTCCATGGCACCCCCTTGCAGAACTGACCCGGGGATCCTGCAGCACGCTCGGGGTCCCCCAGGGAGGATCCCCCCCCCCCCCGCCAGCACACTTAGGGATCACCCCAGGGAGGATCCCCCCCCCCAGCACATGAAAGGGAGCCCCCAGGGATCACCTGAGGGGAGGATCTCCCCCCCCCCCCCCCGCACACCCAGGGATCACGCGAGGAACGATCCCCCCCCCCCCAGCACAATTAGGGGACCCCCAGGGCTCACTCAATGGGGGGATCCCCCCCAGCACACCAAAGGGACCCGCCAGGGATCAGGGATCACCTGAGAGGGGGATCTCCCCCCCCAGCACACCCAGGGATCACGCGAGGGAGGATTCCCCCCCCCAACACATGAAAGCGAGCCCCCAGGAATCACTCAAGGTGGGGGATCCCCCCCAGCACACCCAGGAGATCCCCCAGGGGTCACTCAATCGGGGATCCCCCCCCGGACACCAAAGGGAGCCCCAGGGATCACCTGAGAGGGGGATCTCCCCCCCCGGCACACCCAGGGATCACGCGAGGGATCCCCCCCCCACCAGGGGACCCCCCAGGCTCACCCGGGGGATCCCCCCGCCACCCCCCGGCCCCAGGGACCCCCCGGTCCCCCCCGCTCACCGCCGCCGCCGCCGCCGCCGCCGCCTCATGCCCCGGCCGAGGCCTGCGCTGCCGCCGCCGCCGCCCCGTGACGCCGCCTGGCGCGACCGGGGACACGGGGCACGGCGCTGGGGGACACGGCCCCGGTGGGGGGACACGGGCCAGGCGGGGGGGACACGGCCCCGGTGGGGGGACACGGGCCAGGCGGGGGGGACACGGGGCACGGCGCTGGGGGACACGGCCCCGGTGGGGGGACACGGCCCCGGTGGGGGGACACGGGCCAGGCGGGGGGGACACGGCCCCGGTGGGGGGGGGACACGGGGCACGGCGCTGGGGGACACGGCCCCGGTGGGGGGGGGGGACACGGGCCAGGCGGGGGGACACGGGCCCGGCGGGGGGGGACACGGCCCCGATGTGGGGGGACACGGGCCCAGTGTGGGGGGGACACGAGCCAGGCGGGGGGAACACGGGTCCTGCGGGGGGACACGGGCCCGATGCAGGGGGACACGGGCCCAGTGGGGGGGACACAGGCCTGGTGTGGGGGGGACACGGGCCCGGCATGGGGGGACACGGCCCTGGTGTGGGGGACACGGCTCCGGTGTGGAGGACATGGGCCCGGTGTGGGGGGACATGGGACCAGTGTGGGGGACATGGGCCTGGCATGGGGGGACATGGCCCCGATGCAGGGGGACACGGGCCCCGGTGCGGGGGGGGACACGGGCCCGGTGGGGGGGGGGGACACGGGCCCGGTGTGGGGGGGGGACAGCCCCCGGTAGGGGGGGCGGACAGCCCCTGGTTTGGGGGGACACGGGCCTGGCGGGGGGGGGGGGCACAGGCCCGGTGTGGGGGGACACGGGCCCGGTGCAGTCCATGGCCCCTGGTGTGGGGGGACGTGAGCCCCGAATCAGGCCCCGGCTTGGGGACACACACGGAGCCCACGGTGCAGGGACCGACCGCAGTGTTCCCCGCCTCGACCCACAGCCCCTGCCGGGTCCCGCTCCCGCTCCGGGGTTTCTCCGCCAGCAGCTTATTCCACCCCAAAACACAGATCCGTCGGGAGCCAGCCAGCTCTGCCAGCACCTCTCCGACCTCAGCAGCGCTTTTCATGCCAAAATCTCAAATTTCTAGATTTTTAGCCACCAGCAAACGGCTGCACACAGTTACCTGTTAATTATTTCTGAATGTAGCCGTATCTCACAAAGAATTTTCCGTATTTTGGGGGAGAAGAGTCTTGATTTGGCTTTTGTTTGGTTTTCTTTTTTTCCAGAGAGAAACGCTCCTCATTCACAGATTCCTCTTACTCCACACATTCCCTTGAATACTTAGGATAATTTTTCTTAAGCAACCCTTTCCTGACAACTAAACCAACAGATTTAATTGGTGAGACACGCAAGAAACCTGCCAGCCTGGGAAGCAGCACGTGGCGGGAGCAGCACAGCATCGCTTCCAGCGGCACATGAGCGCTTCGTGTTCTTATCTCCACCATCCCGACCTTTTAATTTCTTGGTAGATCACCAAGAACGCTTGTTTGGAAGCGCGGCCTGACTGCAAAGAGACGGGAGAGCGTGTGGGGATTCAGGCTGACGGAGTGGGACACCCTGACCTGCACGGGACAAACCCAGAGCCCTTCGCCGGTGGCTCCTTGCTTTTCCTAATCACGGAGGTTTTGCAACCCACATTCCTTATTGCTTAAACGCAAAAAAAATCATGGCATGTTGCTGAAATGACCAAATCCTGGAAAAATAAGAGGAGAAATCCAGGAAATGGGGAAGACTCGGCCATTGGGGATTTAACCTCACCTCTGACCTGACAGCGCGGGCGTTCGAGAGGGAAATTCAAACCAAACCGCACCGCGCCGGTGTGCTGCCCAGCCTCGCCAGAAACGCCAACAGGTACGAGAAACCTCGCAGGAGGTGGTGGTTTACCAACAGCTTTTGGCCTGCAGCTGGAAAATTTACGTTATTCCCCAAATCCCAGGGTATTTTGGGATGAGGGCGATGCTTCCCATCACCAAGAGCACCCCGCGGGGATGACGAGCTCGCCGGGATTGGTGTTTGCAGCACTCACCCAATTCGCAGCTGGGTGAGCTCTGCTTGAGGGTGTATTTCTTCGGCATGGTGTCACCGCTTCTCTCGCTCGGAGGTTTCTGGAGCAGACAGCCCGGTCAGCGTTCCTCTCCCTATTTAAGAGGTGTCCCCACCCTTCCCCGCTGGCTCCCCTCCCTCTCTCCTCCACCCGTAGTGCCCACGCAGAGCGGCTGGTGCAGAGTTCCCTGAGGGGAGCTGGGGAGACAATTCAAAGTCTCCCGAAAACTACCACATCTGCTTCAACCTTATCATTTATTAAATAACTATTAAAAACCGCTGAGTTAAGGGGGGTGAGTAGGACAGTCGAACGCTTTGATGAGGAGTCTCGGCCCCGTGGCGAGCGACAGAGCTGGGATCGGGGGGAAAGGTGGGTTACGTGCTGCCCAGGGCGCATTATCAACCCCAGAGGCTCAATTAAAAGGCCACTTGGTTCGAGCATCAGATGTGCTCCGGTAATTAACATGCGAGACGGCCTGGACTCTGCTCCACTGGAGTTATTTGAAAGATTAGAGCCCAAACTGGCACTTACGGGGCATTTTCCAGCCGCCAGTACATGCCGCGCTGATAAGACATGATCCCTTCCCAGCTTGGATCAATACAATCTATTATCAGTGATCCCCGCTGGTCCAAAACCCGCTGAGGCACAGCGATAACCCTGGGTTTGTTCTTTTATTTTTTCTTCTTTTTCCTCTGTCAAAAGGGCCCCTGGTGCCTTTTTCTGATAAGCAACAGCTGAATGTGCAACACTTCAAGACTCACCAGGCAGGAGGGCAAAGACACAGGCGTGTGTGACCGGCACCACGCGCTCCAGCTTCCTGGGGCTGCTGGAAGGGAGTGGGGGGATTCTGGGGTCTGGCCAGAGGGAGGAGAGGGGACTTGGCCAGGAAAAGCATCTCCAGGGATTCATGGAAGACGGAGGAGCTGCCACAGACCTGGGAAGAGGCAATGTAGCGCCTGTTTTTGGCGATGCCTGGGGAGAGAGGAGACGACAGACCTCACGGGCAGGGGTAGAAGCAGCAGTTGTTTCCCAAAAGGCCTTTGACGCCATTTCTTCTGGCGCTTAGAATGGAGAAAGCAAACGTGACCCATATGAAACGACACGGGGACAGCTGCGGAACTGGTTCGGTCGCTCAGCGCGCAGGTTGGGACAGACAGACGCAGGTTGTGATGAACAGATGGAGGCGCCCTGCGCAGCTCGGGTGCCTGGACCTGGCTGCGGGCCGGGGAAGCTGAGGCAGAGCCGGGGGAGCCACCCAGGGTGGGGACTGCAGGGCTCCGGGGAGGGACCACAGCCTCTCTGCTGCTGCGCTGCTCCTCGCTGGGGACCCGCAGCGGGGGTTTGATCCCTGCCCGCCACACCTGGGGCTGGGCAGCAGCAGCTGAGGGCGACTCACAGCCCCAGCACGGGCAGGGGCACCCCTCCAATGGCTGGGGAAGGGGTTTCACAGAATCACAGAATCCCAGAATGGCAGGGGTTGGAAGGGAGCTCTGGGGATCACCCCGTCCAACCCCCCTGCTCGAGCAGGCACACCCAGAGCAGGGGCACAGCACCGTGTCCAGGCGAGGTCTGAGTGTCTCCAGGGAAGGAGACTCCACAGCCTCTCCGGGCAGCCTGTCCCACTGCTCCGGCACCCTCACAGCAAAGGAGTTTCTCCTCATATTCAGGTGGAACTTCCCGCGTTCCAGCCTGTGCCCATCGCCCCGTGTCCTGTCGTTGGGCACCGCTGAAAAGAGCCCGCTCCCTTCCTCTCGACACCCACCCTTAGGTATTTATAAGCATTGATGAGGTCCCCCCTCAGCCTTCTCTTCTCCAGGCTGAACAGACCCAGGTCTCCCAGCCCTTCCTCCCAAGGGAGATGCTCCAGTCCCCGGAGCACCTTGGCAGCTCTCCGCTGGACTTGCTCCAGCAGTTCCCTGTCCTTCGTAAGCTGGCGAGCCCAGAGCTGGACGCAGCACTCCAGATGTGGCCTCACCAGGGCGGAGCAGAGCGGGAGGATAACCCCCCTCGCCCTGCCGGCCACACTCCTTTAACGCACCCCAGGACACCGCCGGCCGCCTTGCCCACAAGGGCACGTCGCTGGCTCGTGATCACCCTGCTGCCCACCGGCGCTCCCAGGGCCTTCTCAGCAGAGCCGCTCTCCAGCAGCTCAGCCCCCAGCCTGCACCGGTGCCTGGGGTTTACCCGGGCATGGTTTACCCCATGGGGTTTACCCGGGCACCCCCCCGCGGTGCTCCAAGGGCCAGGGAGGGGGTTTCGGCCCCGGATCCCCTCACCAGCACCCACCGGCTCCGCTCCCGCCCGACGCCGCGGGGACCCGGGGCGGGGCGGGGGGTGTCAGTCCCGGGACAAGGCCTCGGCCCGCCCGGGCGCCCCCGACACTGCTCCGCGGGCCTTAGAACAGCACCGGAGCGGGGGAACCCCCGGAGGAGGGAGCTCGGGAGGGCTCCAGGGGTGCCCCGCCCCCACCGCGGGCCCAGGGCGCCGGTAACGGCGGGGAGGAAGGGGACGGGGAGCGGTCGGTGGCGCCGGCTTAGAGGAACTACTTCCGCCTTTGGTCACATGACTGGCCGCGCAGCGCTTCCGCCCGCCGTCACGTCGGCCAATCAGCGCTCAGCTCCTCGCGCTCGCTCTCCCTC